>OMOV01101328.1:0-18963 GCA_900312565.1 Beryx splendens | reverse complement strand
TAGCTGCCAGTATCGTAGTTGAGTGTAGCCAGAGAGGTGTGGTAGAGGTATGGCATGTCCTGGCGACGACTGAGGAACACTAGAGCGCTGGCTGAGTCAGACAGAGGCCTCCAGTACACCTCAATACGACTCTTCTCCTGTCCAACAAGAGACACACACATGAAAATGATGGAAAAGAGAGAACTGGAAGGAGACTGGGAAGAGAGAGAACAGTAAATTACTGGCTAGTCACGAAAGGTGCTAGGTGTAGCATTTTGAAACATCAGCATATCATGGTCAAAAATGTTTTTTTTTTTTTGGCATTTTATGCTCTGTTGAGAGTGAGACAGAGACAGGAAGGTATGGGAGAGAGAGAGGGGAGGACATGCAGCAAATGACCGCGGGCTGGATTCGAACCGGGGTCGCTGCGGGAAGGACTGAGCCTTAAATGGGACGCACTCTACTCGGTGAGCTACCAGGGCGCCCCATCATGGTGAAATTAATTATGGTAGCTGTTGGTATAATTACTGTAAGCAAATGAGTCCAAAGTGGAAATGATTGGTGGCCTCTATATTGTACATTAGCTCCATTTTGCTCTGGAAGAACAGAGCCCTCTTTGTTGTTTGTGTCGTAAAACAATCCAGCAGATTTAACTCCAAATCTGACATGATGTAAAATGCAGTGTGGAGGCTGATCGAGGCTGCCAATCTTCTGGGCAATGGTCTTGTTTGTTTATGGGTTATTATACCAATGTCTCAAAATGAATCTCGTAATGATGGTCACCTGCAGCAGGCGTCTTCCTTGGACACCTCGAGGGTCCTGATTGATGGCAATGGCAACTTTGTTTTGCAGGATGGCCCTTGCGTCGTTGCTCAGGGTGCGAAGGTCATTAGACATGATAAGAGGTGCAGCCATTATAGCCCACAGAGCCATCTGAGAGCGGGCTTGGTCGAGGCTGAGGCCAAAGTTTCCAATGATAAGCTGAGGACAGATATCAGAGGAAATGGGTTATATATCTGCCAGGAATATAAGGTGTATAGAGTAAAGAATGGTTTGGGGCTTAGTGGGTCGAGTCTGTTAACGTGTGGTCATACCAAGCGTGTTCGGACCAGTTGATTTGGCCAGGTGAGAACAATGGCATTCAAATAACTACACCAAGATGCCTGGAAATATGACTCTCTGTCCTCTTCCAAGAGAATTGCTGTGCAATTTGCTTTTTGTTTTACCAGATTTTGCTTAGCTGAAGTTACAGGGATGGGAATCAGATTTGTTTAGACTCCCCCCACCAACAAACTCTCTAACCTGGCCGGATGACACATTACCAAAACTCTGATAAACAAGCTACTTGTGAGTCCATGTGACTTGTAATTGGGCAGTGAACTTAAACGAACCAAATACAAAAATACAACAAAGTAAACCAGCTGTAGGTTTGATTGCACCCTGAGTGACAACTGCAAAGACTGAGGCTTTGATGCCCGCTATAAACACATATAGTGCTGTAAGTTGGATAGACAATGAAGTATAAGCAAGTCCTTCATACCATGTCAGGATCATTCCAGCGTCCAGGCCCTGCTGCCGGCTGCAGATCATCCTGGTTGGTAGAGAACCAGTCAAGAATGCCTAGCATACTGTCCCATGAGTCCTGAATATCATAGTAATTCCTCCACAAGTGACAAATATCCCCGAGCAGAGAGTAGTTCACCTGTTTGGCACAAGGAAATGGACTGTAAAGGTGTAAGCAAAAATAATAATCACAGAAATATTTTCTGGAGATGATCCATAGATAGTTATCTGCCTTCATGTCTCAGTGTAAATTTCCTTGATACAGCTGCGGGACCATAAGGCAAGACAGAGCTCATTTAGATTTTAAATTAAACCAAGCTATTACACTCTGATTTGGGGTTAGTAAATGATGTAGTGATGACACTCACATTAGGGGGAAGTCCTCCCACATAGACAGGCCAACTACAGGAGTAGGCTATAGGTCTGCCCGTAGCATTCAAAGCCTTGGACATCAGAGGGTAACCTGTAGGGGGGGGGGAAAGGCTACAGCAATGTCTTGATTTCCATAAATAAAGTCTTTATGTCCTCGACAAAGAAAATTTAGCAAATTACTACCCTCCGTGCAAACGACTGTAAACTGTAGACTGCAAGGTGTTCAACAGATTAGAAGATGTACGCTTACCTAACATTTGTTCTATGGCGTTTGAGTTACAGCCATCAAACTTCAAGTAGTCGACACCCCAGCTAGCAAAGGTCTGTGCATCAATCTCAATTTTATCCAGGGTGGTGCCGGGGTAGCCCATACACGTGCGAGTGCCCATGTCTGCATAGATGCCGAGCTTCAGCCCACGGTCATGCACATACCTTGCCAGCTTTGCAATGCCCCCTGGGAACCTGAAGAAAAAGGTGATGCGGTTACAATCATAGCCTGCAAGTCACATAAGTGAAACGTTATAGTTTTTATAACAGTACAGTATTTATAACACAAGCTCAGATACAGAGGGCTTCCAGGTGCTCAGCCTGTGGCAGCCATATTGGAGGTCCTCAGGTGTCGGCAACAATGGTAACAGAATGAATGCAATTGTTGAATGCAGTCATTAAACAACTTATTGTGTGTCTAAACATGACTTGGCTGTAATAGACATGGTCACATCTGTGCCATTTTTGATTTTCACCGCTGATACTTCTGATTCAGTTTTGTGTTTAGATAATGCCCACTTATTAGTTAGCTAGCTAACCACAGCATCTGGTCAGTTAGCCATCACTGTCTTGTAAATGCATCTAATTTGCACAATAGCTAACACCGTATAAGGCTAGTAGAAGCTAACATGTTAACATTAACTGTGGTTGCTTTGCTAAATGAGCCTGCTAGCTAGGTAGCTAGCCAACAGTTTGTTCAGGTTAACTGAGCTGACTCTTCTCAAGCTATATTGGCCTGCGGACCTTTATTTATCTCAACTGCAGAGGGTACCAGGCCTTTAGGAAGCAGGCCTATATTAGAGACAGGCCTTTACTTCTAATTCCCTCTGTTTGATAAGTATATTTGCTCATATTTTAGTAGGAAGCCTCCTTGTTTTCTGCTTCTGCTGGGGTTCGTTACCGTTTATTTATTTTTTTACTGCAATGCATTACCGATAATTACGGTAATCGACGACGGCATAAACGGGTCCATATGGTAGCCTACTTCAAATATAGCTACTGCCATCTTGTGCCACTTGTACGTTACTACAGACTACAGTTCGGTGGAGCTATATTGCTATGCTTTGATTTCACCTAAGTAAATAAAAAATAGCAACATGTGGATTCTTTAATTCATCGTTTTAGTATTGTAATTTTATCAACAAGGTTTTGCAAAGTAACACATGGCTCATCTATCAAAATATATGTTTTTATTCTTCTGTACGTGTTATCGAACTTTGTAGCCTATTATTCATTGCACTGCACTGAGAATGTCTACTGAAAAACCAAGGCAATCATATCTTTTTCTCCTATAATTTGACAATGTTATAATGTACCACGTAGTCGATTACATGTACTGTACATAAATATAATTACATTATAGTCAGCAAACTGTAGGGTAATTACTGTGTTACAAGGGAAAACAAAAATTCAAGTTGAAGTTCAAAATCAAGCAGAGGAACTGCGCAAGTTTGAGCATGCGCATTGAGGAGGAGGAAAATAACGGCATTCCAAGCTTCTCACCAGTGAAAAGGCAACTAAAGACAAGCTGCTTTATCAGCCTTTACGTCATCAGAGTTCATCAGCTTCGGTTTATTTCAGAAATACGTGCCGATATTGTGGTTATGTGATACAGTACCATAGGAACGTGTGGTACAGTACCACAGGTTATGTGGTACAGTACCATAGGAACGTGCTGTACAGTACCACAGGTTATGTGGTACATTCCTGTGGTAAACATCCCAAAATACCACACAGACCTCAGAGTACCCCAGGAACGTGTGGTACTGTACCACAGCACAGTACACAGGAACACAATAATTATCATAGGAATTTACCGCAGGAACACACCATAGATAGAAGCTGTGGTAAATTACCACAGTTTCTGTGGTACTTTATCACAGGAAATTTTTGTGAGGGGTGTCACAGTCTGGGACCTCATCACTAGATCTCATGAACCCAATACCAACACCAAGATTTTTATTTAAATCTCTGCTTTTCTTGCCCATTTGTTTTTTCAACTATTTGCACACAGACAATTCTCATATGGACCTCAATGAGGGAGCCAAATATGGTCGATAGGAGATTATATAGCATGTCTTAAAGAAAAATGTATATGCACAGTGATATGTACTCTCTGTTGTATGATCTCTGCACCATGTACGTTCGTATGTAATGTGAAACTGTAAGTCTCAGCGTCAACGCCTCCAAAGACATTCTGGCTCTGGAAAAGATAAATAAAACAACCTGAAGGGATCAGGCTGCAGCCTTCCATGTTCATCTCTCAGCATGGACATCCAGCAATCGTCTATGATTACATATTCATATCCCAGCTCCCTCCATCCGTCCTCAGCCAGTCGGTCAGCCATGTCTCTGAACAGATTCTCACTGTTGAAACGACGCATGGACAGAGAGACAGGCAGATAGTCTGTCAGACATGCACCAAACCCATTAATACAATGCCGGTGGAAAAATCTGATTGTCTGCATTTTTGTATAGTTTAGCATAGTTTTCTTACTTCAGATCTTCAACCAAAGCCTGTTATTGGATACAGTGAACTAAAGGTCAACAAACACATTTTGCAACTTTTTTTTCTAGAAAGTTATGCAAAGGCAATACCCTTTGTGAAAAGGTAAACATCCTCTTAGAATCAGTAACTTGTAACTGAGTCTTTAGTGGCAATAACTGCAACCAAAGACTTGCTGTAGCAATTCATCAGACTCTTACAGTACTGTGTAGGAATTTTATCTCACTCTTCCACGCAAAACTGCTTCAACACAATGACATTTGTGGGTGTGTATACTGCATGCTGTCTGGTGTAAAATAACCTTGCACACCAAGTAAATGAAAGAGGCACCGGATTTTGGTGTCATCTTTTTTGTTGTTGCTTAGGCTACCTCTAGCCCCTACAAAAAAATCAGACCAAATTCAATGGGAACAATGTGCAAAAATGTGGAAAATCAAATTTGAGAATGTGCCTTTTCACTGGGTACACTCATATAGTATGCCAATAGAGAATACTTGTGTACAAATCAGACTAAGTCATTCGCAAGGAGATGAATTCCCCCACTTATTTGGAAAAAGACAGCATGTAAGATGTTGTATGTACCTGATGCAGTTCATGGGGTCATCTTTACAGTCAACATCACACCGAAAGCGTTCCCAAGCCATCCATCCCATGGGTGGAGTCCTCAGCAATCCATTGTCTAAGGCCAAGCTCACTGCGATTAGGGCCAGCAGCTGAGTTGCTGCTAAGAGCTCCATTTCTGAGAGGAAATGACAGATTTAGTACATTACCATATACACACACTTATGCAAGCATGCATGCACAGTACACCAGGGTTTCCCGCAGTGTTTTCAAGCAAAAAGTGAATTTTTCAATGTTACTTTGAAACTGCAAAGACAAAGAAGAGAGGTGGAAAGTATTATCCTACTAATTATGTGTAGACTTAAAAATATATGCCTTCAAGTTGAGAAGAAATAAATTAAATTAAGCAGTACGGCTGTGAAAATGTTAGTGAAGCAGCTTAGCATTAGAAAGCACTTGTAGTTCTAGTTACTAAACTCACACAACTACACAACTCGCGATTATTCCTTCTGAGTAACATGTCTAAGTAAAGTGACATTTTCTCACCTGTTGACCTGAAGGTCCAGCTTGCAGACGGCTGACCTAGATCAGTTTGTTTCTATTGCAATGCAGGCGCATGACTGCTTATTCTTTTACTTCCTGCTTTTCCTGTCGGCAGCAGCGTTTATCTCTTCCTGGTAAGGTAAGCTGGTGTCATGTGACTGCTTTGCATCACATGATAAGAAAACAACGAACTTTACAGACTCAAAGAGAAGTGATGTATTGCTATCTCTTTCATACTGCATAGATGTCATGTTGTTGGTAGTTTTTCTTTGGCTGTTCTTTGTGTGTACTGTAGTTTATTTTTACTTTCTGTTGCTACAATAACATGTTTTATGACCAGTTATCTATCAGAGGTTGTCCCACTGAGATGAAAAGGTCATCTGACAATCGCTGATAGTTATAAACTTGGAAGATGCTTACAGTTCATTCTAACTATTAATGTGTGCGGATGGAATGCATTTTCTCTGTAAGAAAACCACAACACATAAAAGAACTAATGCTACACATCATGACCGCCACCACAGCATAACTAGAGTACATTATGTGTTAGATCCCTTTAGTATTTTACAATTTGATTTTTAACCTGTAAGGTTAAAGGTTCAGGCCATAGAGGCCGAGGGTTGTCTACAGAGCTGTAGCTCCACATACTATTGGCCCATAATATGCAACCTGTCAATCACTGGACAGCCGATCTGTCAATCACTATGAAAACAACCGCATATATCCATTATATTCCGTTAATTCACAATTATTTTGAAAATTGCCATAAGGAAACGCATTAGAAGAAGTCACATTAGCTACTGAGACCATAACCTCTTGTGGAAAATGTTTTATTGACTCTATAAATTGAGTAGAGTTTTGGTCCCATTAAGTTGGTTTAGTCTTTTTGGAGCCAGCCCCTAGTAGATGTTAGAGGAATTGCCACCACCATTTCCTTATTGGCTTCAAAATTCACCTGTGGTTTTGCTCACTTGTATCAGGCATAACTGACAAGTGCTGTCATGAAAACAGGCTTTGCTGCATTTGTCTGTCACCACACATCACGTGCAGGTGTAGCCTACGTTCCACAGTTTGTTGAAAACACTGGCAGGTAAATGAGAGGACATATTGGTCAAAAATAATTAAAACAAATTAGAAAACATTTATTTGTTGAAAAATTGTTCAGACATTGTTTTTTTCTCACATAATTTTCTCTCTATATTCATGTCTTGACAGTTGATACATAAAAACATTGTTTGCTCAAGATACTGTGCAGTAGTTAATACATTTTCTTTGCACTGCTTGTGGGGCACATTTTAAGCATTAACTCAACTTGGACCCTGTTTTTCCTTTTTTTCCCATTAAATTGATCAATTCTGATCCAAACCGCTTTAGTTGCTTCACTATAGAGCTGCTTATCTTCTTACCCGGGTGTGGATCTCCAGTATAGTCGGGCCCTCCAAAAATCAACCTCAAAAGCACCCAAAGCATGTCTTTTTCAACACATTGATGCTCACTCTGTAAATAGACATGTATACATTGTACATAATGTTCAGTTTATCCATGACCTGATAACTTTTATTATTTATTTTGCACTACTTTACACAGTGGTGCATGTAGACAGGCAGCCACAGCCGGCCGACAAAGATGAAAAAGGAAGTGCCAAAGCAATTGCCATGGTAGCATCAAAACTGTACAAGAAAGACATGACTTCAGATATTTTTTATTTACAACTTTTAGTGACATGTCTCATTACACAGTGAGTGTGGGTTTGAAGTGTCCATTGGCATGGTAGGACTATATGGATGTAAATAGATGCAAGTACCTCTATAGTGAAGCAAATGACAAGATTTTGATCAGAACCAAACGGTATAATTGAAAAAGATGGAAAAACAGGGTTCACGTCGAAAATGGACAGAGTTATCCTTTACATAAGAATGGCTCATACCAAGTGGCATGGCTTCCATACCAACATGCAAACTTATCAAGTGGCAATTCTTCACAGCACCTCGACAACATGCTTTTTCAGGACGCCTAAGGGCTGCTGAAATCTGTCAAAATGGATTGGTCATAGCAAAGATATAGGCCACCGGCACCTGCAGTCCGATGTTGACAAAATGCCATTTCCCCATGCCGAGTGCTCCTACAACCAACCCCGCTACAGTTCCCAAGGTGCCTGGCCATGAGGACCACCCTCCCGCCACGGCTGCCGCTCCCCCGACTGACACCCCTGCTGCTCCTACCACCCCTAGCAATGCCCCGGCTTTCCCCCCTTCCCCCAGCACTGGGGCTACGGCTTCCACCCCCACCAGTAAAACCCCTGCCACTAAAGCTGCCCCCACTATGACTTTCCCCTGTCCGGCTCCTCGCCTCACCAATGGTCCCCCCACCGTAGCTCCTAAACCCAACTGGCACAGCTTTGCCACGAAAAACCCTGCGTTCAAGGCCTCCAGAGATGACCGGTAGTTCATGCGAGCACTGATGACTTCTCTGGGCCGATTCTGCCCAGCCGCTTGCATTCTCATGGCTGCTGTTACGACCTGCTGTTCAGCGTGTAACGTGAGCATGGCGATGACGAAAGTGGCAAGCATTCCTACGCACCCTGCCATCATCCAAAACTTAAAGTCGGGTGATTTCAGCAGTAAATAGGGTATGATCATAACCAAAGCCAAAAGGGCTATTAACACAGATTGGTGGCTCGCGTAACCATAAACCCCGAACCCTGACGTAACGATGGCCAGCATGGTCATGGGTATCCCTGAAAATGCCAGGAAGTCCACATGTTTCAGCACCACATTGTTGATCCAGTCTTGGATGGTTCTTTGCTCCATCTCGGCCTCTTCTCTCTCTCTCCTCTTCCTCTCCATCTCCTCCCTCTGCCTCTGCTCGGCCTCCCAGGCAGTCCTGTGCTCCGTCCCATTCACGTTCCCTCCCTTCTCCAACATGAGGATCCTTTGCTCCATCTGCACAGCCACTCTCTCTCTCTGCTGTGTTTCTTTGGCCTCCGTCTCTTTCTGTTCTCTCTCCCTGGCCAAGGCCGCCGGTCCCTGACTGCAACACACCTCTCCTTGCTGCCAGATGAACTTGAGCAAGAAATGCAGTGGCGGTTTTAGCATGGTGAATATGCTCAATGCCCACAGCAGTGCTACCATGCCTAAATTCGTCACAATCCATTCAATAGTGACCCCAAGTGTGGCTCCACTGAGCGTGGTCCCGAACGCGCCTGCCAGTCCAGCTGATGCCCACAAGCCAATGCAATCTGTGTGAGAGGTACTGCAGCTCCTCATGGCCACGAATATTGAAGCTACTGCTGCTGCCAGGATCACGCCAGCCACCACCGAGGTCATCGCTGTGGTGATTGCAGTGGCTCCTACCAGGGTGCCCAGTCCTAGGGCACCCACCGTCCTGACTTCATCCATCACCGGCTTCATCAGCCCCTCAGAGGTCATCACTGACAGGGTCTTGTCCACTGGGTCCTCTGTGGCTCCCAGTATACAGCCTCCCACAGCTCCCAGCACAAATCCCAGAGCCGCCTCCATTATAGGGGTCCTAGCTCCTGAAACATGTCAAGAACAAAACTGTTAACTACTGAATAAATCAAAGAAATGGATTTTGTGCAACTGCTATTTGGTATTGTGCAATATCAGATGGTATGGAGGGAGGTATGGATCAGAGATGCATCAATATTTTGACTTCCATAGAAAAAAAAAGGGTTTTTCCACTTGTGAGAGGTATTATTAAAGTGGTAATCTGTGACATCTGTGGTTTGCGAAGCCCTCATTGCTGTGGTGTTTCTGCATTGTACTTCCCATAGATCACCTGTCACTCAAACAGTGTGGGTGGTACTATGATGTCTTTTTTTTTTTAGTTTGAGTTTCTTTTCTTTGTCTGCTCAGCCATGGTGGCCATCACTGCTCATGCCAACTACCCAGTTCTTCTTCTGTTTATTCCAAACAAACTGAAAATGTAAAAAATGTCTCACTTCCTGTGCGCCAGAGGATTTTTCCCAGGAAGGTGTTACAAGACAAGTGTTTAGAACAGCAAATATAAAAATTTTCTGAACTGGCTATAGGTTGAATCACTACATCAGTTGGTGATAAAGAGTAGCAAAATGGATATTTATTCATATGAAAATGTTGTGAATTATTACTTGTAAGAACTCTCTTGTATCCTTTGACAGTGTGTTCTGAGTGAAGCCACCATGTGTCATGTAATGTGTAAGGTGCCTGCAGCCAGAGATTCTCAACAGACTGGCTGATCAGGTTTAACCAGCAGAAACAGCATGCTGCCATGATTCCTACCTGTTCACACTCCTCATATGACTCTAACACTTGTTGGCATTACGCTATGACTAAATGATCATAAGTAGAGAGAGGGAACAGAGTAACAGAGTTTAAAAAAGTGAAAAAAGGGAATATTTTTCATCCTATTATTCCAATCCCCAGCAAACGTTTTTTTTCTTTCTTCTTCTTCATGTCTCGTGGTTTATGAAAATAAAGCATTTAAATGTATGAAAGTAAAGCCCCACACACTTACAAAAGAAGCACAAACATTTACACTGCCAATTTTGCATTGTGCAACACATATTGCTCACAAGCAAAGCAATGAAAAACAAACCCACCTCACATCATAACCATCAATAATTCCCATATAGATGTATGTAAACGCAAGGTTTTAGAAAGTGGAGATGGCTTTACCTAGTTTTGGCCGCGCCATGATATTCAGTGGAGAGCAACGGACTGAAGACTCCTATTCCTCTGCAGATTTGTTCCCAGTTGACTCCACAGCCCCCTTCGTGTCAAGTGTCAGTGAAAGACAGCGGAAAGTCTTTTGCTTTATATTAGGCAGCAGCCCAAACTGGTCACACCCTATCCTCCTTTCAGATCATCCTGCAGTAATCTCCAAGATCGCTGCACCATGTCAGGTATTCAGTGTCTCTCAAGGAGCAGCGTTCCTCTATTATCTGTCATCTGTCCCAGTTCCTCCCTGTCCCGCCTTGCCAGTCACGTCCTATCCATCACTCTCTTACACTAATGTATGTGAGAACTGGTATGGGGCTGGTTGATGAATTAATTTTTCAGACAGCATTAGATACTGAGTCATATTCTCAAGGTGTATGGTCACACATGGTGATTTTTCCATTTGAAAAAACCCATAATTTACTATATAATCATTGATAATCATGTACTTCTGGTATAGAACTACAAATACTGAAATATTTGGACATAGTAATGCATGTCCTGATGTCCCATTCATATGTATAGAAAGTGTTCACTTTATATCAAAATATTTATAAATAACACAATGAATAACTTTACTATGTCCTCCAAGTATTTCAGTATTTCAAAATGGTGTGATTAGACTTCAGGAAAAAAACCAACCTGCCAAATACAGTTCTGAACCAAGAAAACATCTTATGCAACACAAAATGCAATATTAGTGCAAAAGACACTTTATTCAGTTTTGGTTTTGCTCACCAAGATAATATTTTGCTTGTTCATAAATGCTAAGATGGCCCATTTCCTTTATTTTATTTATTCTGAAATATGTATTCTGACAAAATACTTCTCTTGTTACTACTATATAAAGGCATAGGCTACTTATAAAGGGATACATTTTAAAGTTTTTTGCCCCTTCATGTGTTTTGTAAATAAAACATACCAGCACCTGCTAAATAATGCCTACATGGGGAAATTACTATTACTAACTATTAAAAAGACTAATATGACATGTTACAGAAATATCACTCAAGTGTTATTGCTGTTATTGCTTTTAACAGTTCTATATTAGATTAGAACAGCTGGAAAGTGGAGTGATACATACAGTAAAACGTCCCAGTGCTGTTATAGTGTATATCAGCACTCATCAAATTGCTCGACTGGAACTAACTTAAATATTATATATATAATATAGATGTTACAAATATTTACATATATAAATATATATAATTTTTGTTACTGCCATTAGATGGCTAGTATAACTCCATATAATCCTGCAGACCCCAGAGCAGCTGTGAGGAGTCCAGCCACCCCTATCACCACACCAAGACCTGCAAACCTCCACGCCTGTTTGTTTGTAGTCTATGCAGTAATTGCCAGCATAGGAGATAGTGTCAAAGCTTTAGACACGACAAAATTCTTGACTGCCAATGAATCTTTGTAAAAGGCCACAGACACCAATCCAAATACCAGCGCTGCATACTGCCAGAGTGAAGTCGGTTGTCTTGCTGACACGGCCGCAGAACCCAGAGAGATCCCAGAAGCTCCGACGAGGCCCAACAGAAGCCAGACTGCCGCACATAGGCCTTCACGGTCTGACCGAGTGAGACACTGTAAAGGCCTATGTGCAGCATGTCCACATGCAGAATGTATAGGAGCACAGCTGCAGGGATAGATATCCACATAGACAAGCCATCAACTATGTCATCCTCCATGACACTAACTGATGCTGCCCCTAGACCAGCACCAAGCACTCCTGTTAAAACCTCTACTACATACATCACAGAACCAACTGTAAAAATGTTTCATAAAAAAGTGGATCGGCTCTAGAATGATATATGGTTTCTAGTCCGAGCAGCAATCCTGTTACTGCTACCAGCACTCCAAAACTGAGTTCAACCCCTCCACTGGGTTTCCCACAGGCCATTTCAGTCAAAGTGCTCAGCGGACATGCGAGCAAAAACAATACAGCCCAAAATGAGCCGGGGATACCAGGTTGAATGACTTCATATCCAGACGTTAACATTCCTAATCAGACACCGAGGAGCGTCGTCATGAACATCAGAGAGGAGAGCATCGCTGTGGCAGTGGCTATTATTGCCTTCTGCTGCCACCTTATGAAGGGCAAGGCGAGGCTGAGGATGAACCCCATCATCAAGAGGCCTCTCAGTCCCAAAACCATAAGAGTTACTAAGGCGGATCCAAGGAGGGCTCCTCCAATTCCACATCCCAGTAATATTGCTAGCCCAGTGAAGCCTGAACAGGTTGAACTTGCCTCTTTATCATCATCATTGTGCCACCACGCCCCATTGCAACCCCACACACTGTAGGAAAGCCAGGCCAAGCCCGAAACAAACCAAGAGAGATGCCAGTCCATCAAGTCCTGTAACTTTGACGAGGCTATGAGCCTTGTGAGTATACCAGGTTCTCGTCACAGCCTTCGCTGCTTTTTCTACTGCCAGGTGCAGGGAAAAACGAGCAACACTCAGTTTCAGTAGCACTCGCAGAGTTGACACTCCCTCTGTAGGAAACAGAAGAAAAATGTATCAGTACATCTAATCATAGTAGGCCTAAACCTTTCTGTCTCTCTATCCAGTGATAAGTGGCGTGCCAATGTCAGTAGAGGCAGAGTCGTTTGGGGATGTTGCAGGTGTGTGTGTGAGGCAAGAGGAATGACAAGATTCAGTGAAGGGGAGGAGGACAGTAAATCAGTGTGCTTAACTTTTGAAGAGGAGCCAGAAAGAGTGTACCTTGAGTGTGTGTGTTACAGGGTGAAGCGTTAGGAGAGAGCTCCTCTCAGATGCTTCTGTTGTCAGGAATATGGACATGTTGCTGCAGTAGAGGAGTCAGAAGATGTGGGAGATGTGGGAAGGACAACTGCAATATAGAGGAGTGCAATGTAGAGAAAGAGCAATGTGCCTACACTGCAAGAGGAATCACAGGGTCAGCACAGTGTCCAAAAAAGGGAAAGTGAATAAGATCAGAGCAGAAAAGGGATTGTCGTACACTGAAGCAGCTAGAGTTGGGAGAGAAACGACAAAATGGCGGCTGAGCAACAGGAATTGGAGCAGAAAAAGAATGGAGCTGATCAAAATATCTGCATGGACAAGAAACGATTTTTGGCATTCATTGCCATGGTCATAAATTGTGCTGTTGAAATACAGGGGACGTCGGAAAGGATTAAGATGGTGCTGGACGTTGCCAGGAGATTCTTGAACGTTGTGGACATATCTGGAGAAGATCTAGATGTTACACTGAGGGAAGGATTTGCACCAACTCAGACAACTGGATCTGGGTTATAGAATGGACAATGTCGTGAATGGGAGCACTTTGGGTGGACACTGTAAATAGTTTGCACTTTGAAGTTGTTACAATCCAGTAGGTGGCGATAATGCAACTGGTAGGGATGCCAACCGCCATAAAACCCGAAAGAAGAGGAGGAAAAAGAGGAAACAGAAGAAGAAGAAGCGGAACTTCCGCCGCCCGGGTAGTTGTACTCTACGGAACCATTTTCATGTTACTCCATGATGGCAACTGTAGCGGAGACACATGTGGAGAACTCTGCTGAGTTTCTAGGTAAACTATAGTTACACATTTTACGTTGTTGCTTTTGAATCTAAAACGATGAAAATGTTTTGTCGTTGGTCTTAACTGTCATGGCTGTAAATACCTCCTCTCCTTCACATGGAGTGTATGCTGTATAACGTAGCATGCTAAGCTGAACTGTTAGCTAATGTCTATTATTGTTGCTAAAATAAATGTGACATTGTTAGGCAAGGAGACGGGCAAGTACAGCGTAATTTGGCAAAGTTGGTTAACCTAGCTGCACTTACGCCAAACCAAAGTCCGTCTGTTTAAGTTAACGTTATAACGTTAACGTTACTTGCTTATCCGCAGACGTACACATTTCGCAAAACATGACTTTAAACCGTTTCCTAATGACTAGAATCCATACTTCAATTCGGCATAAATGCGACACATCAAGTAGCGCTTATATCCATATCATTTCAACGTTTACAACTGCTTTGCCTGTTATTGCCACAACCTGTTAACGTTACCGAAGTAGTTAGTTACACGTGGAGGGCAGCAGCGACCGACGTGAACCAGAGCTAAAAGCTGATATTTTCACTGCTGCGTGGTGTGTTGATGTATGCCGGAAGTACCAGTTAGCCTAATGCAAATTCTTCAGTCATGTTCTAAGGTGTGTGTGCAGCGTGCCGTGCTCCTCATACAAGAGAGGACAGAACTTATCGGGGCTATGGAGTCAGGCTCATGTGTTATGTATCTAGTTTCTAGTATAGTCTTGTTTTATTTATATAGCCCTTTATCACAGCCATGTCTCAAAGGGTTTTACATAGCCTCGTATACAGTGCATGTCATATACATACTGCATCCATATACTACATATACACATCATATACATCCTATGCTATGTCTTGTAGGTTACATAATTAATATACATCATATATACTATGTCATGTACATCATTTTACTAGAATACATACCATACTACACAAACACACTCATGCATATGGGCAATTTAGAGTCGTCGATCCACCTGACCTGCATGTCTTTGGACTGCTGGAGGAAACAGGAGCACCTGGAGGAAACCCACACAAACACGCAAGAGAACATGCAAACTCCAGTTTTGGGGCAAATGCTAACTATTGAAGAGGTGAGTGTAGAAAACTAGTGTGGCAGCAGCCTCCTGAATTACGTTTCAATCATTTTCATGTCTGAATCACTCAGGAGATGATGCAGAGCCTCAGCATGACGACAGCGATGACCAGGGTGATTCTGAAGGAGGGAGCGACGGAGAAGGGTCGGATGAGGAAGGCAGCGATGGAGGAGAAGATGACGGAGATGTCGATGGAGGCAGTGACGGGGAGGAGGCGGAGGATGAAGATGGAGGGGAGGATGAGAACGGAGAGGACAGTAACCCCAACGCCGGGTGGGCAGAGGCCATGGCTAAGATTCTGGGGAAGAAAACCCCGGAGAGTAAACCCACCATCCTGGCGAAAAACAAAGAGCTGGACAAGATCAAGGAGAAGGAGAAGCAAGAGCAGCTGGAGAGAAAGCAACAGGTAGAGGTTATCCTTTATTATCATTATCATTATGATCTACCAACCAGCTCCCATTTGAATAAAAATGTTGTAACCGTTTTGGAAAATATGCTCACTAGCGCGTCACACAGTTGCAAATAAACGCCTTACATGAAGCCTTCTAGAAGCTCTGAAGCCTCGGTGATAAATTGATCCACAAATGCAGCATTTTTCAGGTGAAATGTTGTCTGTAGTTTTGCCTTTCACACAGGGAATTTCACCTTATAACCTTGTTGATTTGGCATTGTTATAAGGAGTTATGGTGACTGTCAGTCGCTAGTGAGCACCTTTTCCTTTAGTGCACTAAAAGTTGAAAAAAGAAAGGAATCCAAAGCAAAACAGACACAAAAGTTGAGATGTGGTTGAACCATGAGCTGCTTGGTGGATTATTCGTCTGCTGAATTTACCGGTGGATGCTAATGACCCAGAAAGGTTCTTGAGGGATGTTGTACGAGTTATATGTTTGCCAGTAAGAACTAAATCTTATCCAACGTTTGTTTCTGCACAACAGACTGACAAGAAGCGAGCGTGGGAGATGATGTGCCGGGACAAACCGGATGTGGTGAAGGACCGTGAAACTGAAAGGAATCTACAGAGAATTGCCACCAGGTACCGTTCATACACCTGTTTCCCCACTTCTTTCTGTTACACGCTTTCAGAAACGAGTCCTAATTACCGTGTTTCACATCCCGCTCTCCTCAGAGGGGTCGTGCAGCTGTTCAACGCCGTGAGGAAACACCAGAAAACGATGAATGAGAAGGTGAAGGAAGTCGGCGGCTCAGAGAGGAAGAAGGCCAAGATCCTCTCCTCAGTGTCCAAGAGAGACTTCATTGACGTCCTGAGGAGGACGGAGGGCGGCAGTGGGGTCACCGTCAAGAGCGAGAAGGAGGCTGTGAGTTGCATGTTGATGTCATTTGTGATTAAATTGCGCTCCGTTTAGTTGCACCAGGTTTGTTGTAAGTGCAAGATTTTTTGTAGTTATGCATATCCTCAGTGGAAAACAAGATATGAAAATACTTTTTAAATTAGGCTTTTAAATGAGGAATTTGACTACCTTAATAGTTGCTTGAGTGTTTGAGGGTAGCCCCAAAATGTGCCCTTCTTTCTGGTATGGAGAGAACATGCATCCAATCCATCTCAGACGCTCTTTTATTAATATGGCCTTTTTTTTATCAATATGCACCTCGTAGAACATCACACAGAATTTTCTGAGTTGTTGGGATCCACCGATAAATTTGGTGTGATCCATCAAACGGCTCAAATCTCAACTTTTGATTCAGTTGTTGCTCGTCGTTCCTTTGAAATTTCCCAGCTTCTGGCATACTAAGGTAGTTCATTAATTAAGATCAACAAGGTTATTAGGTGAAATTGTATGTATGAAAAGCAGAAGAACTCGACACAAAATATCATTTTTAAAATTCTTAACATCCAAAACAGTTACAAAGGTTGAGATTTTACTGAAATCGGAGTTGCTCAGTGGATTGTTTTGTGTGCCGAATTTACTCGTGACTCATAAGGAAAGAGGGATGTAATTGAGGACAACAGCGTCTTAGGTGTGTATTGCAGCTGCCATACTGGAGAGATAAAGGAGGACTGCTTATGTTCTGCCAGTGTCTCCATGATGGATCTGCGTTGAATGCTCACAAAGTTGTTGTTTTTTTACTTTACCTTACACACCAAACAATTGTTTTCTCATGGACTCCCTCTATAAACTGCTACAACCAAGAAAAAAACCTGCCGAATTCAAAGTAAAAAATGTATAAAAATGCATAAAACAAAACCGGGCAAATACTTTGTAATGGCACTGCGTGTGTAAAAGTGTGCATTCATTGTACGCTCACATGGTGGCGCTGTTGCTTTTCTGTGAAATGTAAATCGGCGCTTGGAACCTGGCTAAAACTGCCAACAGTCGAACCTAAAGCACACTGAAGATAATGTCAGCCTTTAAAAACTTTATCAACTGTCAACTTCTAGTCCTTGCTGTTTATGTGAATATGATTTTTCACGCGTTCAGGCCATCGCCGGAGCAGAGGAGAAGCCCGCCTGGAGCGTCCTCAGAGACGACTACATGATGGGAGCCTCCATGAAAGACTGGGACAAAGAGAGCGACGGGGAGGAGGGCGAAGCGGGGACACAAGCGGGCGTCGAGGACAGCGACTCGGACTGATAAGCACCTATACATAACGAAGCGGCCGTGTGCGCGTGTTGCCAAGCCCACCCCACGTTGCCGCGAGGGTGGCAGCGCCTTGAGGATCAGCCCGGAGGAACGGAGCTAGAATCCTGAATCTGTGCGACGAGAGAACAAGTTTCCTATCCTCCCCAGGCTTCCTGCACGGGTCTGGAAAGCCTGGAAACATATGGAAAATGAATTTGGTCATTCCCAGGTTTTGATAAGTTTGGGAATTGCAGAATTGCACAAAAATGTATGGGAAAGTATTGTTGTACTGCCCTGATACACATCCGACTACACGCTCTGATTGGACGTCTTACCCTCCCGGCATGGAGTCATCATACTTTTCTACTTCTTCCATCTTGTTCCAATGTACAAACTCTCTGGCTATTCAACGGCCTGTGCTGAATGTGTGTCCAATTTATCGCTGTAAATATGAATCTTTTGTAACAAAGCTTATCTGTTTCATTAAATAGCCAGTTAAAGTATGTCCCCCGTGATAAGTGGTCATTCTGCAGCCTCTATCCCATGTCAGTACTCAGCATTGTTAATATTCATGCAGTTGGTTTATTTCGAAGAGCCTGGCCAACAGTCTACAAGCCCTTAACCTGAATTGATTCATATGAGACATTTTGATCAGATTCCACACAAATATGCATGAATATGTTTTTTTTCTGGGTGTTAATGGAGTTTTAGTTGCCCATGATCTAAATGCTGTTCCAGAGGCTTTTCCACCTTGGCAAGAATAAAATGCTGGGCGTAAACACTGAAGATTTGCCTTTTTTCCGCATCAAGATTGTCAAATGTATGGATACTGATTATCGGCTGTTGGGAAAATATCAATATCAACCTTTAAAAACCTGTATCAGTCGAACCCTAGAATCTACCAATAAACTCCTGATGACTTGAGGGAGGAAATGTGTGTGCCAAACAGTAGAGGCTGGCTGCTGACAGCGTTGCTCTCTACATAAACCTCCGGTTTGATGACGCCGTCCTGCCTTCCCCTCCCCCGGTCTGACAGTGACCTGGCGAGGTGACGTGGCTGTTGACAGTTGCGCTGACTCCGTCTTCCTGTGTGTCTGGGCTTTCGCCAGCCGGCACGGCACGAGCGAGTGGAAATATTTGCGAAGAGCCTTATCGGCGGGGCTGGGGGGGATGGCGGTGCGCTGCGTCGGGCCTGTCTGCACCGCGCCGGACGCTCGT
>OMOV01101278.1:16940-27476 GCA_900312565.1 Beryx splendens | reverse complement strand
CTCTCAGAGAAGTCAGCATTCCCTCGGAAACCAGGGTCTTATACAAGGCACCTTTGCAGCTCCTCTCGGACTTCCTGGAACCACGGCTCTCTGTGCTGCACTCCGCTTCATTCGGCCTCTCCTTCCCCATCTCTTCATCTTTGAGCTTATCATGCGGAGGACTGGAGGGGGAGTGATGGGGCTCAGTCATGCTGCCCGCTAGGTCTGTGCTTCCGATACCTGCTTCTTCTTCCTCCTCATTCTTAGGGATGTCGTCTGTCGTCTCCTCCTTCATCTCCACCTCAGAGGAGCCCTCCTGCCCATCGTGGTCCTCCTCCATCTCTTCATCTTTCTCTTTGAGAGGGCTCTTGACTTTGGGCTTACTCTTCTTTTTGGGCAAGCCGGAGTTTCCACCACCAGCGCTGCTGTGGATCTTCTTCTTGGGCTTCTCCTCGGTGTCCTTCCAGGCCCCTTTGGCCACCGCCTCAATAGTACAGAAGACACTGTCCAGGTCTGATTCTGCATGATCAGATTTCTTGATGATCTTCTTGGCTGAGCAAGGGATCTCATCTTTATCACTTGACTTGGCCACCTCTTTTTTCTTGCTCTTCTTTTTGACACGTGCGTTTTGGCTGCCGGGTTGTGGGGGAATGGCATCAGTGGAGGTAGAGGAGGAAGCGGAGGAGGAGGGTAAGAGAGGTGATGTGTGAGGGGAGGGAGGATGGTCATGGGTGTCTCCTGTCTCCTCCTTGATCTCTGCCTTGACTGTGGCTTCTTCGACAGAGGCTGTAGAGGAGCTGTCCGGTGCCTGCGATGTCGCCGTCTCCATCTTCCCAGCTTCAGAGGCTAAGCACATCTTACAAAACACAATTCAAAATCTAGGTCAAACAAATGAATACGAAAGTGAAGCCAGATCACAAACATAATTTGCTAGCTTATAACTGCCACTGGTGACAACTGGTTTGAGCATGACATCTGACGTGCCAGCTACCTGTGAGTCATCTTCTGGTTAAAGACACCAAAATGTAACCTAAAACAAACTGCAACTGCAATTGGTGTCCAACCAAATCATACAGATATAAGTTACTGCTAATGTCACATTTCATTTTAGCCAGAACTGTTAAATAAATGGTCAATGCACTTTAAACTTTTAAATTGTTTTGCTACATACTTTACTATACCTACTGTACAACTAAAACCTTACCATACTAAAAAATGGGAGTACACTGCAACCTGTTCAAATTTCATACTGAAAAACTGCTCCAGTTTCATATCACTGGGTGTATCAAGCATACTAAGCATGTAAAATAATACTGTGATCGGACTTATATTCGTTTTATGTTCGAGTCAATTTTCACATCAGAAATCCAATTCAAAATGCAAACTACTGGGTGGTAGGTTGATTTTCACTTGGTACACTTTCATTTTCACTCTCTTAGCTATAAAGTATGCTGACAATAGGCTTCATAGACTTACGTTATGTATTACGGTCAATTTGTGCACGGGCAAGTCCATTCAAATGGTGGGCCCTACTACTCAGTATGGACAACACTGGATCAACACTGCAGATGCTGATGCTGCTATCATTTCAGTCTTGGAGGTCTAAACTGCATGGCGGTCAATGACATTCACAGGGTTCTGGTACTTCTACAACACTGCTAATTATTACAGTACACACTTTATTTCAGTGCAGTCATTTTTACTGTTTGAGCTATAAAATTCACTGTTGAGTATGGGGCCAATACTCTAAAGCAGTGGTTCTCAATGTTGGTCCTTGGGGCCCAACTGGTTTTCACTCCAGCCATCTAATCAGGGACTGATTTACACCTGGGATGCCAAGTGGATGCATTTAACTACCTGATAGGACAGAAAACCAGCAATACTCTGAGAACTTCACAATTTTACAATCTCTCAATCTAACACGAAAAACAAGGATAAGTGATGTTAAAATCCAACCAGGTGAAATGGATATTTCAGTTTGAAGCAACAGTATGAATTGGTGTTGCACTGTTGAAAAGCATTCCACTGTTCAAAGTGCACCCTGCATAGACTGTATAATGCATTACCTCAGCGAGCTGGAAGAGAGCAGACTGTCTGCATGGCTTTCCCTCTGGTGCCATAGACGGAGATGACTGTGAAGATACCTGCTTTGTTACATAGGAGAAACACAGGAAGGTTTTGGTATGACATTGAATTTCACCAATAAAATAGGTTCTTGCTTTGTCTTAGGATAGTTGAACTTGTATTATTACACATTTACTACTGACCACTACAGGCAGAAACAAAACAAAGGACTTCAGTCTGTGATCCTACACTGATGTACAGCTTCATTGAGAATTAACAGGAAAATACGTGACTATATATACGGTATATATAATAAGTGACTTTCATATCATCCAGGTAGAATTTCTGGACATATGAGTACCTTTGCTTGTGCAGAATGGTTACTGTTGCTATAAAATGACGCCAATTTTTTGAACAAAGTCTATGAGTCAATAAAACCAGTCTCGTCACTGGAGGAACTTGGGTGGAATATCTTGATATTGGGGCATCTTTGCTCATGTGTCAGCAATAGTATTAACTTTGCCTATGCATTGCCTAACAATATTGTCACAAACCATGGTAAACTGGATAAGCTGTACATTTTGGAAAGCCATGATGTTGAAATGAATGTCTATCTGTAAGCAATGAACACAACTAAATTATGCGAACCAGTGCAGAATTGCAGACTTAAGATCTAACTGTACCTCGGTCAGTGAGGAAAGGGCAGACTTGACCCTGCTTTTAGTAATGTCAGGCACTCTCTTCGGTATGGTTCCAGACGATATCTATAGATGGAAATGGGGTGCACAACATTACGCTAAGCCAGGCTCTTGCATCAAAGTTCTATTATGAATTATAAAATTCAAAGATGACAAATCAGTGCTGAGTGCAAGTGGATTCAGCCAATTACCCTTCAAATCACTGATCTGATGCAAGCAAACCAGAATATCACTATAGGATCTTTTCATGAAAACAATGTGAACATGATTAACGCATTTGGTTATTTGTTTTAGATGCTGGTGCTTTGTACTACAAGCCTGGCTGGATTATTTGTGTTGGCACATATCCTCGTCCAGTCACAACAGCCCTGTGACCCACTGTTTGAGGGAACACCGTTCTTAAGTATATAGCATGCAAGAAGAAGAGAGATATAGCCTGAGAACACACCTCTTCCTTATTCCCTGGAAAGGGTTTCCCCTCGCCATCTGTGTCAGGTAAACTGGGTTTAGGAGTGCTGGAAGGGATCTAGAGAGGGATGCAGTACTGGAGGTTAGTTGGCCCATTTCATCAGGAATGAACCTCGTGACCTTTGCCACACTATAGTCTTTGGCATAAATCAGCAAAAAAATAAAAAAAATAATTCAAAAGCATAGTGTCTATACTAAAACCTTCAAGTAGTTAACTTCATTAAAAATAAGACATTTGGTTAGTTTTTGTGCTGTCGATAAAAACTAACAAGAGCTAACAATGGACTATCCTCCTTTCAAGAACATGTAATCTTCTCACTGTTACGTAGAACGGACCTGGGTGAAGATATAAATGTAAACTGCTGAGTCTTTGAGGCCACCTAGCTGAGAGCCGGTGCATTACAAGGAGAGGCCCATGGGTGGCGTCCAACAGTGACCTACCTCTCTGGTAGTGAGGGCATGTTCCCCAGCCAACAGCAGCATGCTAAGGCCTCCCATCTTTGTAGGATCTGATGAGGAAAGACGGGAGTTACACAGAAATACCTGCATGTTGGCATATTACACACAACTAATCATCTGTAAATGGTCCCAAGACACGTCTGCACGCACCTGCCATGGCAAAGTTTAACTGTGGCATGCTGTCGGTTTTGGGCACTTTTTTGGCAGTGGCAGAGTCCTTGGAGGAGTTGGAAGGGAAGGACCAAACTTTTTTGCGGGGGTTGCTGACTGGCTGGCAGGATGGGCTCTTTACTGGTTTGTTGGTGGTCGGGCACCACTTGTAGCCTGGGTTTGCCTTCATGAAGGCGTCCTTGTACTGAAAGAAAACCATGTAAAATTGATATTAATACAAGCAAAAGATAACAAATTGTTGATAACTTAATATCACTTAATCATTTTAAGGTGATATTTGTCTTTTATACAATATTATTTTCATTGCTTCATTACTTCTAACATATGTGCTAACTTAAGCTGATCAAAACCCATTTCCCTTCTTCAAACAGGTTTTTTTTCATTTTGCAATGATCTTTTAATATGGTTACCAGCAAAAGAAGAAGAATCTGGCAAGGTGATGTCAAAGGAAATGGGAATGAAACTGGTAACAAACAAACTTGTATATAAACACTCTAATATAGAAATAAATGTCTGCTAGACTACATGTGCACATACAACGATACAAAATGCAATAAAGAAGCCTTTGTCACAATGCACATAACAGATCACTGCAGTACAAAGTTGTCATCTTAATGTACCATCTCAATTGCTTACTAAGTAACTAAGTATTGTGCTAGGTCAATAAAGTCAAATAAGTCTATTGCACATAGCAAGATACCAAACCAAATCTTTGACTCTCAACAGAAGGGTATTTAAATAAAGACTAAATTAAGCAGGACTTTTCTCTCTTGCTTTGTTTCTTCCTTGCTGCTTCTATCATAACAAGCTGGATCAGCTTTTACCTTAAAGGGATATTTCACTTTAAGTGGCGGTTCGGTTTGGTACGAATGCCTGAAGTTGGTGCTAACGAAGTCGCACCATAGACGTCTGCAACCCGACCCGAACCCGACGGGACCAGACTGTATGTCGGGTATTGGGGCGGGTAGGGCTTGGTTTTTAAATAAATAATTCGGGCTCAAGTCAGGTCGGGCTTGATTGTTTTTTTTTTTCTTTTTCAAAAAAACAACCGAGCTTGGGTTTTTTTTGGAAAAAAGCACAATGTTTTATACTCCTCGCTTTTTCCTGAAGCTCTGTGTCACACAGGCTGGGTACACACAGCCCCCCTCCTGCGGAGCGCTGCTCCCTCCCTCTCTCTCTCTCCGCTCTGTCAATGGTGCTGAAAGACACACAGCAGCTACAGAACCAAAATGGGCTGTTTTCATTTTGGTTTTACTACGTTTTCTGTTTTACAAATGATAAAGGGAAAATCAAGTCCTTTATATAAATGTTGTAGTATCTGCTGTTTCTGACCAGCAGAATGGAAAATGCCTTCTATTTCCGTTTCTCATTTGTGGATTTTGATGTGGATTTTTTAATTTCTGTTTCTGAAAAGAAAATAGAATGACCAAATACACAGACCACGAGGCTATGACTTTTAAATAGGAACGTTTTGATTTCGGGTTTCGGGTCGGGCTCGGGCTTCAAATGTTGCATTACAGTCGGGCTTAGTTTCGGGTCGGGTCTGAACGTCGTGGGCTCGTGCTGGGCTCAGGCTTAATTTCCAGGCCCGTGCAAACCTCTATTGCACCAGCGAAAATTAAACTGAACCAAGCTGAAATGGCATCAGTGTCGTCTGGCTGCCATTGCCAATCAGAGAGCAGCGCTCACCTCCTTGGCCATGTCGGTGTACTTCTGCTTCTCCTTGGGCTCCAGCACGGCCCACCAGTCAGCCAGGATCTTGGTGGCCCCGCGGTTGTCCAGGCGAGGGTGTTCCTGCCGCACCAGGGACCGGTGGCGTTTGCAGAAGAGGAGGAAGGCATTCATTGGCCGGCGAGCCCGCTGCTCAGTCGAGTCTTCCTCCACTTCCTCCGTTGGCCCTCCGCATTGCACCTGTGACCCCTGGTCCTGGCTGCACAGCACCGGCTGCTGAGAAACAAATTCAGAAGCCTTTAGATGCAACGGTGTACTATGTTCTTCCGTCGCATGTCTCTGATGAGCCGACAGATCTGTAAGACAAACTAAGCTTTTCTGTGAGAAAAAAATCTTTGTTGTTCAATTCATGGATCAAGGTGGTAAATGAACAGTCAGAGTAGGAACACACTCACCTTCTCCAGCTCCTCTTCATCTTCCTCTTCTTCCTCCTCAGAGAAATCCAGCGCCTTTTTGGACAGAAGTGGGTGCCACTGCAGGCATTTGCGTTTGGGGCGCTTGCCACTGACCTCCCCCACAACAGGTGGCTCCTTACCCCTTCCTCCACCCTTCATGGTACTACCGCGCCTAAAAATGAAAGAAATAGGCATACCATAGGACCACATCATGGTGAAACTAAGGATGCACAGTGGGAATGCAATGTAAAGATGGCAACCAACATCCACTATGTGCTTCAAGCCATTTGCCCCCGCTTAAAGTGTGCTCACTCCATTTCATATGAATCCATCAACTTTGCCGTTGGATATAAACACATTTCAATGGTCACTGTAATGTTGCTGTGACTGTCAAAAACCCCAACACCCTAAATCTTTAGTTTTCCAGTGTGGTTTGAACCTGCCTGTGGCTAGTGATTTCTCCACATTGTAGGGATATTTTACTTTGCCAGAATATTCTCATTTCTAGTGAAAATACCTCTGAAAATTCATGAATGGTCAGCTGGCAAAATTGGCCACTGGGGAAACCTGTAGCCTGCACCACTTTCTTACTTTCATTTTGAACACCTACTCTAAGACAGCGGCAAACAAGGAACAGTACATCTGGGTAATAAAATGGTATTTCATTCTCTGTTCTGGATCACACTTGTCCAGAAGTAATTTTTGATGTTTGCAATTATCGAAGTTAAGAGCTAAGGAAAAAAGCTTGGATGCTAGAGGTGATAATGGCGAGACAATCTAGTGTTGGAGGTTCACTGCCCCTGAACCTCTATGGAGAATCATTTGCTGAAAAAAATTAAATGTTCTACAGATGTTGAAAACATTAAAGTGGCTGCCAACAATAGCTTGCTAGCTAGCCATAGTGTTTCACCTGGCTAAGATGGTTTCAGAGCAGATATGATATAAACGGTCTCTTGTGATGTTTGGTTAGGTACACACTGAATCAACTATTCTGTTTTGTTCGCTAGTGGTTAACCAATGGACTTTTAAGAGGGTGTGGCCCATTACAAAAGTGGACATATGACAAATTATCATGAAACTTTGTACAACTTCAATTCCCTTTGTCCCTTCAAGTGTTTATGAATCAACATATAGCAGGGTACTACAAATGCAAAAAAAAACATCTCTAAATGTGGCGGACAAAATACTGACATCTGTTCCTCATGCTCCAGGACCAGTTAACAGACTATATTTGAAATTTGGTTTTAACTGAGTATATTGTTATATGACTGCAATCATTCATATAATAGCATATAGCTAACACAACTTGACAGAGTAAGTTTCATCGTGACACTTTGGTTAACACATTATGTCAGGTCCATGACTTGATACAGTACATGCCAATTCTGATCCAAATCCAATTATATTTGATCAAACAACAGGATCAAAACTTCATAACAGCACATGGCAGTCACAGTAATGCAGCTAAAAACCTATAATGGATATCCATATTACTGTAAAACATGTTATGCCTTAACAACAACAAAACATTAGGCCTTGAGAGCTTTACATTTATGGCCTTGCCACATTGGCATGAACCCCAGAATTGTGACTTGTGGCTATATTTAGGCCTGTGGGGCTGAAACCCTATTGTTTTGCCCCAGATTGTATTTTCTTTCTAAAGAGGCCACTTAATTCCCTATGAGATGTTACATGCTAGAGACATAACACCTTCCACCATAACAAACAATACAGCCTCCTAGCGTCACACGCAATATGACATTTTTCATTTTGAAAGGCCTTCCTCACAGTTTACACACATATCCAGCTCACTTTGCTCTGCATATTTGTCCTGTGGATTCCTGTACCACTGCAAAATGAATATTACTGCCAAAATATTTCATGTTTTTCATACTATGATGCTGGATTGCTTGCAATGTTTAAAAAGGATCTGACCAATGTTACCATGTGTTTCCCTCATCTCCATAATGGTTAGCTGTCACTTAAAGGGATAGTTTGGATTATTTGAAGTGGGGTTGTATGAGGTACTCGTGATAGTCAGTGTGTTACCTACAGTAGATGGCGGTCGGCACGCCCCCAGTCTGGAGAAGCAGAGAGTAGTACCAGCACAGAAGAAAAGCAATGTACTGCTGTGGAGCGGGCCAGCAGCAAAACGTATTTTAGCCTCCTAAAAGAAGGCCCACCTAAAAGTTTAAGTGTACGCTATATTAAGAATATTTTCATTGTAGAAACGTAGAACTTCTGTATTCCTACGCATGCCGCGCACTGAATTACGCTGCAACAGCACTTTCTGACCCAAACAGCTGATCTGCGGCGTAATACAGTGCGCGCCATGCGTAGGAATACAGAAGTTCTACGGTTGAGAAAATGTAGTGCCAAAGGAAAGGGCTGTCTGACGGCAAGGTAAAGCCCTGAAAATATTCTTAATATAGCGTACACTTAAACTGATACTGATTTTTTTAGGTGGGCCTTCTTTTAGGAGGCTAAAATACGTTTTGCTGCTGACCCTCTCCACAGCAGCACATTGCTTTGCTTCCGTGCCGGTACTACTCTCTGCTTCTCCAGACTGGGGGCGTGCCGACCGCCATCTACTGTAGGTAACACACTGACTATTCATAAGCACCTCATACAACCCCACTTCAAATAATCCGAACTATCCCTTTAACATCCCCCACCTACAATCTGAGTTCTTCCCATGCCTATACGATCTCTGGACTGCAACAGAATTGGTTTGCCGATGTAATGTCACTAAGTATAAAACGCTCTCCATACAAGTCATAATTTGTTTCTGTAAGTCATCTCTCAACACAACACAATGGGTGTTTACTTGCGTTGAATTGTTTGTGAAACTAGCATTTCAGCCTTTCTGCCCCGCCTACCACCAGTTTGCAATATTTGTGGCGTTTGAATCAATGGGAGAAGTTAAGTAAGCACACCCCAATATTCCAATACTGCATTTTTTTAAAGCAGTTAAACTGCCAAAAGCGTTTTACATGTTTTTCTGTTGTTTTTTTGGGGCATTTTTTATGCTTTATTTGACAGATATATAGTGTGAGAGAGACAGGAAGGTATGGGAGAGAGGGGAGGACATGCAGCAAATGACCGCGGGCCGGATTTGAACCCGGGTCGCTGCGGGAAGGACCGAGCCTCAATGGCACGCACCGGGGCGCCCCGCGTTTTACATTTTTGACCAAGATCATAACCTGTGACAGATCTGGAATACATTCAATCCAAATGTGCCTAACTGCACTGCCACCATTAACCAAAATATTTGCCAAAAAGGATTGAACCCCAGAATCTCAGAACCACTTCATTCACCACTTTGCTTCCTGCTGTAGCAATAGTAGTATCGAAATGGTTTGAGAGGATGTATGTTATGTTAATGGTCTCCTTTCATACTGACTTGCACTAGAAGGCTGGTGCCAACCTGTTAGAAACACAAATTAAGACATTTTTAAAGCGAAAGCAGGCTTGATTGGGTACCATCATCAAGAAGTCCTGAACCTTCCCTTTAAATCTCCAAATTGCTGCTTCTGTCTATATATCGTTTAATACAACGGGAGCAAAGGAGCAAGTGAAGAAGCCAAATTATCCCCCTACTGACCATTATTTCATTAGCCTTAATTTACTACGCTAATTTTCTCACTTAACTGGCCTTGGAGGATCCCCACTACTGAAGGACCCATGTGGAACATGAAACAGAGCAGCAAAACCACGATCACTTTAGCTGGTTTACTTGGATATCAAGTCAATCGGCTAACAGACTGCACAGTCCGCCAAGGTACCACGTTAGAGAGTTGTACTGAAAGACCGATGAGATGCATTGATAATAATGAATAGAAACTGCACATACATCAAATACGGTGGTCCAGACTTCCTCATAGGGATTGGCAAAGACTACGCAAGTATTAAAAGGAGATGGTGCTGATGTGGAAACGTTTTCCTGATGCTGAACTCAGAATCACATCGTTTTTCCATCTTTTTTTAACTTCTCCATTAGAGAGAGATTATCAGATATTATTGCAATTAGTAAGAAAAAAATCTTCAGAAGGGGGTTCACACAACTCCTCCTTTAAATGGTCTCTTAAGCCAGACTGCCTGTTCATGGCTTCATGTGAATTACTCTGAACGTGCGGTGATAGCAATCTGGTGAGAAGGATGTTTTGCCATTTGCCCCTTGAATTATATTTTTATTATTGACTTTTTGGAGATAATATAGAGACAAACCCAACACTGAGCACCCTGCCGTCGCTGGCAAGGAATACTGACATGTCCCCAGTATCTCCCCAATACACTGATTTACTATTTACTGGACTATAACGGCTCTTTTCACATTAAATCTCAGCTTACATGATCAGAAATGGTCGAACATGTGAGCGCACCCCCTAATGGAATCAAAGGAAGGATATCCACCAAAATCATGGCCTTTAAATACATTCACCACAACAGGATGCTTCACCGCCGCTGTAAAGCAGTTCGAGATCATTGAACTACTGTGTATCTGGGACTGGTGATGTAACTTCCCTGCGTACGACGACGAACGATTTGCTCAGCTAATAACCACCGCACAG
>OMOV01101278.1:4075-16920 GCA_900312565.1 Beryx splendens | reverse complement strand
CCAAGACGAAGGATTTGCTCAGCTAATAAACACCAAACCGCAGCTTGTTTACCTTGTTTTGTTGGTAAAAACAACGAGTTTGTAGTTGATTATTTTTAGTCTCATCAAACCTCTGACAATGTGACAGGCGAACTCCAATTGCTAAAGTAAGTTGCTTCCTTGTTTCAGTGTTTGAACTCTAAGAAATGTACAGCGACTGCCACTACAGACAGGTGGGGACCTGTGTATTTGGGGAAAACTGACAAGTGACAAAAATGAGAGTCTGAAACAACTAATGTTTTAAATGTGAGCAACAGGATAAAAAGGTCGTGAAAACTCGGGCTGCTGTACTACACAGTATTACATCGCTGTTCACCGACGGGCTGGAAGCTCTCTGTCGGGTGTTTGCCGCTACAAGAGCTGCACAAGATCATTAACGGGCTCTGTGCTTTTAGAGCCTTCCTTGGCAAGTTTTCGTCACAAAGAAGATAACAGGAACAAAGTCACAACAGAAAGTGGTCAGTTGCCCGCAGAAGAACCGCCAGTCGCCCATTTCAGGAGTTACACAAACTGAGTTACAAATGGAAATCTTTCCTTGATCCCGTCATATTACCAGACTCCTGAGGAACGAAGACGTTAATACACTTTTATTTCTTTATCAAGCAGTTATTTCAGCAGATATTCTAGGGACACTGGAATATTTGCTGTTGTCTGGACACTGTTGCGTTGACCCTGGCACATTTTACTTTGGTGGCTTTTAATGAATGAAAGCATATTCTACTGTTGCACTGTCTCATTGTGAGTCGCTCTGCATAACACTGTCAGCTAAACTAAACTGTGAATGAATCAGGGAAGTAAATGAGATTCAGCCTCTTCTCACCTTGATGCAGACGGTATTCAACTTTACTCTTGAGCTCTCTCTGCTGAAACCAAGACAGGGAGCGCCAAAAAATATGCAAACTAGCGTAAGTTCATGTTATAGACATCTAAATGTTAATGTTCCTAAATAGAAAAAGCAGCAATACAATTTAATAATAATTAAGCACGTCATTATATTGTAATCATGTAGGTGCATGTATTTGTTTTGGTCTCTACAGTTGCACTTCCTCTGGAGACATGTCAGATTAACACAAAGTAATCAATGAATGAGTGATGTTTGATTATGTGACTGTAACAGGCTACTGAGTTATTGATCTGGAAGACATTCAAACTAGAGGATGAAAACAAGACTGGGAAGTGTTTGTGTTTGTGAATGCCGAGTGGGAAACAGGGATACTTACTCAAGAAAAAACTATGGAAATGCTGTATGAATGATGAGGATGAATCTGCCACAGCCTTTGTCATGCAATGACGATGACCTATAAAATACAAGACACTGCTCTCAGTCAAGCGGCACATTGTCATCGCTGCAACAATTCCCCCCCACAACATGAGCTCCAAGTCCGCAGTGAAATGTGAGCAAAGCAACTTTCACACAGCGTTGTGAGTGACACCGCAGAGCACAAGACCTCGGCGTCAAACTACGGTGGGACATTTTGTCTGATCTGATCACTTCCAATCGTGCAGTCGATCCGCCCTTCTGGCCAAAACCAAAAGCATGTAGGCCAGAACCTGCGACCACTGGATGCATCTAACGCAACATTACACAGTTTACAATTCAGCAAGCACAGTTGCAGTGAGTCTATCGCTGCGCAGAGGGTTAGTTGTGTTTGCAGGTAAAACTGCTGATGCCCGATCGGGACTGCCTTGACAGTCTTAAGAGTGAAGTCTTGAGCGGACTGTGTCGAGCTTTTTGTGCGGAATAACAGCACTAAAATCGCGAGGTCGACGGGTAAATTACGCGTCTGCCTACCTAACGTGCTGCTAACCCCTAAGCTCACATTTTCATCTCCGTGCAAAATGTCGATCTGGGCTCTGACAAGACAGACAAGCCGAATGAGAGTCCATCTTGCTTTGGTTTGGAGGAGAAAACCCAAGTGCAGTACAGTAGTGGGGATATTTCACTCCTGTCAAACTCTGCCATGACAATGTCGTCGAAACGTCTCCCACTCCGAGGGGCAAAACATCCACATTCATTAATTAAACTGGGGATTTTCTGCCCGGGCACATGCATCTGTGTGCAGTGTTTTGCTGAGCAGCAGCTCCATTTCCTAGCAGTGTTACTAGGAATAAAAGTAGCTAGTTAGCTTGCTAGCGCTCCAGCCTGCTAACTGGACGTGTCGCGGCTTTCACATGCGATGGTTTCCAAAGCCGCACAAGATAGTCGAGAAGCCACTGACTAAACACACGGACCCGGACCGCAACTACAACACTTGTCCGTGCCGTTGCAGCCATTCGGTTTCGATACAATGCAGGCTTGTGTGCATTTAATGCGGAGAGGAAGGGAAGGGAAGGGGGGTCACGCCGCCTCACAGAGGAACAGTTGCTTTGCCATAGATTTCACACTGCGATTTCAAAGAGGACTGAATTAAAATGTGGTCAACACTGTCACAGGAGGAGGAATTTACAGTCTGTGGCACGAGTTACCGATGAAATCTCGACGGGGAAAAAACAAATTCAAGGGGGGGAAGAGCCAGCAGGCGGACATCATGTCCAAAGCAGCGATAATAACAATTTTTCAGAGTGACTGACTGAGAGGTTCCGAAAATAACGACCGGGTTTTAACGGGAAATCAATAAAAAGCAAGTTCTCTGTCATGAAGGTCTCCCTGATGCCGAAACATACCTCTAATATGCAGCTCAAGTGCCGGGGGGGGCCTCTCATCATCGGTGGCGTCCACCTTTTTAACTTATTGACACATCATAACAGTTCGGCACTGGCTGTACTGAGCTCACTTCCGTCAAGTCACACGCAGTTAGCCAGGCGGAGACCGGAAGCGCAGCGACTTTTCTCCAAAATAAAAACACAAACTGTGTCATTCAAAGTAACGAAGCTCTCTTTGTGCCGCTGCTGTAGCTTTCAGTTTCACAACACTTTCATTAGTAATCGGCCTGGTTTGTGTTCTCTGCTCCGATGGGATTCATTTATTTGATTAGGCCTACATATTGATCATTAACCTGAAGTTATTGTAATACGACATTCTTATTATTCCACACAAGCATGCATTCATCTTTTTGAATTATTATTATCATTATTATTATTATGAGTTTTAACGGATACTTTTAAATTCCCATGGTCTAAATGCTGCTTCAGAGGCTTTACTGCCCTGCCAGTAACATTGGGGAATATTAAATGCTTGTAATATTTCTTAATTATTCTAACATGAAAATAGTCAAATTTAAACATAGGCCTACTGCATAATGGCACAAACCTTCTGTCAGCAGCTTCAATCCAAAGACATCAGTATCTGCATTCAACAACCCATATAGATCTAACTTTAGTTCAACCTGACCTTTCCAAGATCCTTCCGACTTGTCTATAAACATAACCATGAAATTATATTGTGAAAAGGACATTTTGCTTTTTGTTTTTAATATACTAAAGGTTCATCCTTACATGTGTTCTTAATATTCATGTTGGAACTTTGTGTTGCTCAAAAAAAGAGGTTGTAACACGTTCGTCGATTCATTTTATTTTATTTTGAAAGTTCTGACCGGAAGTCTTCTTTGTTTATTCTGTCTAGCTTAACACTGGTACAGAAACACACTACTTCTCCCCTGGATGATGAATGTTACCGTCGGCGAAGGCGAGACACAAAACGACCTTAATCCACACAAATAACACGACAATGCGTGAATTCCCCCGGAAACAGAGACTTGTTCAGTCACATATTGTGTTGGAAACACTTTCGTTTTCCTCGAGGTGGGGAAAAAAATTCACATCTATATCCCACAGCCACCCTTCCTCCCTCCCCTCCCCCGGCTTGCAAAGTGTTCATACCCAAGCATTGACTGGCCTGTAGTTGCGAACATCATCCCTGACTTAACTTTATCTTTTAGCACTGTCCGCTTGACAAAGGTCAGTGAAGAGGTGTGGGCCACCTTAGAAACCCCCGATAAGAAGGTCCTGAAAAGGTTGGTTAACAGTCTGCCTCAGTTGAGTGACTACTTGATATAAGCTTCCTGGGTGTTGAGCGACTGATAAACGGGTAAAAAATGTTGGGGAAAATGTAAAATTGTAGTTTGACGGTACTTACCCCTTAGCAGCAGCGTGGTAACCGAGTAGTTAGTTGTTTAGGTCTGTTTCACAGCCTTAGCCTTGAAATGAACACAACAGTTTTTGCAACATACTGTACATAGTGAAAATATCCACCCCATCATGTAAGCCTGCGCGTGATTGGACGCCCGCTTTGATGGACAGACCAATTCCGCCAATCAGAGGCGACGTTATATTCTAGTATTGTTATGAGATTATTGTAATGTCTTCATAATGTTCAGGACGTGTAGGCTACACTTAGGCCCACACTGTACAAAACCACAATAATACAGCGACTTATAGTGTGTATGTGGCACTCAGTAGTGATGCTGTAATGGCCTTATCACACTGTATGGTATTTTTTAACGCCCACAGCATAGTATCACTATAATATTCCAATAATTTCATAATTAGGCACCAGATTCCTAAAGGGGCTTGTAGGTTTGCTATAGACGGAGACAAGGTGGCTTGTTGGTTAGAGTGAAGGAAAGCTCGCGTGTTCGATACAGGCATCAGCCACACATCCTGTCACTGAGCACCTGCCCACTGATTGATTGTGCTACAGTTCTCTCTGGATGGGAGGCTCAGTTAACTGCCTTCATTGTTAAGTTTAGACAAGTTCTACTTCTTTTTGGTTAGGAAAAGACTATGTCAAGAACTATGCAGGGACGACTCACTTGGGCTGCAGAGGCTATTGCAGAATGAACTTGATTAAATAATATAGAGCCTACAGACTGCAGCATATGATTGCCAGCGCTGTAGACCCTACAAAATACTGCAACAATGTTGACTGCAGTACAGTATACTAATAAGTATGTCAGATGTCAATGGCACTGCTGACATTCAATTAGATAGCATAATCAACTGAGATGAGATGTCATGCAAGACAATGTTTTCCAACAATATGCAGTGTTGATCTGTTGTGTTCAGTTTTGTATGGCATTCTACTCTAATGTTAAACAACCAAATGGATCTCTTGAGAAAGATTTATAAGGTAAGATTTACCTCAGAGACACTGATCTATATCCTGTTTTTCACTGCCAATTCTGCTGCAGTCCTTTGCATTCAAACCCAACGCCTGCACTTTTTGATTAGCCTTTCAAGATTATATAAAGACAAGCCTGGAGGGAAATATATCAAAGCCCATCTAAGACTTTTTAGAGAAAAAAAACCTTAAAGTTAGCTTGTCATGATTCTTGTAGTAGGCAATGCTTCTTCTTCTTCTTGTTCTTCTTCTTCTTCTTGTTCTTCTTCTTAGGCGCTGGCTGGATAATGAGCCAAACATCCAATAATAACCATGTGGGCATCCAGTGGAGCAGCTAGAGCACACTGACTCTGCTGATGACATTGCACTGCTGCCCTAAACCCACCGACAGATGCAGAACACTGCATTCGTACATGTTGACAGGTTTATTTACCTGGGAAGCCCTGTGACTGTGGGCGGAGGGAGAAATGAAGATGTTAAAGCAGAGAATGGGGAAGACAGGCCGCACTGACACACACCATAAAACACCACGATTCACTGTAATGTCACAAGGTCGAAGGTTGCCAGCTTGAAATCCTGGAATGGCAGGAGAAGTGAGTCCTTCCATCAGCAGCTGCTGCTGAGGTTCCCTTAAGCAGCTACCAGTGGCTCCAGTTGAGCTGACTGACAGCAGCTCTGTGGTGTGAATGTGTGTAAGTGATGCAGGCGCAGCTGAAACAGCATGCACGATCAGCAAAACCCCTCACTGCATAAATAAAGGTTAAAAAAAGAAAAGAAAAGAAACGTCACTAAACTATATTTTGCTTCATGTGGAGAAAACAAAGGAAGCAATAAGTTTTCCCATAGACAAGAGTTCAGGTGTCTGGTACATTTTCTCCTGAGGCTAAGATTATTATTAATTGTGATGATCGTCATTCAACTGATATGTCACCCAAGGTGACTATGATAAAGGGCTATATAAATAAGCACTAGACTAGACTATATGCTTTAAAAACAAGACAACTTAAGACTCCCAGTGGTTTTGAAAACCAAGAAAAATTTGAAGAAGAAACTTGCACCAGAGTACCATGAGACTTCAGCCCAGTTATCTGTTTGTTAGAAAGTGGAAGGTCGTCTGTTTTACACAGCTATTACAGCAACATGAAATAAGATATTGAGGTATAATAAGTTCCTAAAACAAGCCGCTAAAACACCACTGATATGTTGGCTTGTATTCCTTGTAGCATGCTAACGTTAGCTGACATGTTTGCTGGTAGTTTGGTCGCTCTGCTCTTGGTTAGCAGTATGTTTGTTGGGATAATCTGTTAGCATGTTGATATGTTGGCTTGCCAGCTCGTAGCATGTTAGCTGACATGTTGTTTGCTGTTAGCATGGCTGCTCTGGCTCTTGACATCTGACCTGGCCTTTGTATGAACACTCACCCTGGATTATGGCACACAGGATCGTAGCATCAAATCCTGTGCTTAGAAATTAGATCATAACAACTGTTGATTTCAAATCTGACGATTGAAAAGGTCAGGGTGAACAGCTAGCATCATTATTATTCTAACCATGTGATGAGCCGACCTAAAACAACTTGTAAAAGCGAGCGTGGAGCAGTCCGGAAGCTGCCCTGGGACCGTACATCTCAGCAGAGAAGATGGCAGATGACTGGGCCTGTCAGGCTCTCTGACCGCCTGTTCACTGTCACCTAATGCTGGAAGCTGCAAAGCTCCCGGTTGGTATGAGACATGATGTCCAGGGCAAAATATCCTGTCCTGTCCCTAAATTGGCAAACTAGCCTCCAAATAATTATAACCAGATTTAAAAATTTTGATGCATTATAACGGGTTTGATACACAAGATCAGAAGCATCTGTTCTCATATTACAAAAAAAGGAGACTGGCCAGCTACTCCTCTGTCAGTATTAGTTCTGCAAGTCATTAAAATATTTCAGTTAGTTTAGTAGGCAAAAGTTATGAAAGTAAACCGATGATGTCATGTCTCTGGTCCTACTCGTGTCATGGTGCATCCGAAAGCAGCTCAGCTACAAACTCTATCTAGTCCTGTATCTTTAGATATCTGGAGGTGGAGTTTGGGGTTGGGTTATTGTCCTATGTTCATTTCACACTGCACATCCCCACACTGCACCCGGCTAATATAGGCCCTTTTCACAGCATTTTGCCCAGGTCCAAGTACTAAAATACTATATTGCTAAGTATCCCTATCCTAAATCTGTGCCAAAACTGCTCCCTTACAATGACAGTAGACTGTGTTGTTGTATTGGTGGTTTCTTTATTCTGACCATCCTCTACATGAAAATGGAATATTGCCTCTTACAGTTCTATGATAATGGCACATTATACACAGGAAAAGGTCCTTCTGCACAATAACAGCACAGCTAGTAGACACATTTTGTTTCCATGTTTAAAGGGAACATGTAGAGGTGTGTTTTGATTCTCACATGAACACTAGAAACAGAGTTCACTTACGGTAATAGTTTGTCTGATGTCTCACCAGCAAAATATGTATTGAAGCATTAACTGCAGTAACTAGATTTTATTTGGATGGGAGAGGGATACGACCTGTGGAGTGGGCTACACAGTTCACCTTAAACATTTAATCAGCGGCCCTCTTTTGTTTTTCTTTAGTGGAATCCCTTTTAGTCCAGTTAGACTGTTCTTCCAAGAGCCTAATATAAAACCAATTCAATCAAGCCATAAGCTGTGCATTATTACATCAGTAGCCTACAGCACATTAAAAAACAAACAAACAAATAAACATACAGTGGATTCTTACTTCCCCATCAACAAAACTTCTCATTGTGCATGTTTCTCACATGCACAGTGATCCATGATACTAAGCTAACCCTGAGTACACACCAGTACATATTGTAATTAGGTAGACCTGCTTTACGCTGGCTAACAGGTGGACCTATAGTCCAGACCCTGAACCATACAACTCTATTCTTTAAGTCAACAGTAACATGTTTTCCTCAGTGACTATCTTGCAGAGTGCAGATCTTTTCGTCAAGAAGCCTTCATGATTGGAAAGTGTATTGTGCTTGGCAAAGGTCTACATAGGTGACGTATAATCTGTGGCTGCTGAAGTTCTGATATTAACTGATGATGATGATGATGATGATTATGATGATGATGATGACGATGACGACAGCACTGGTTGAAAGTGGCTGTTGAGCAATTTTGGTCTATTTCTCTCATTTAAGAGATCTGAGTGAATGATGTTCACCTGAGGAATGAATAGAACATCCAATTATTTATTTCCTGTTTCAATTATGGATTTGAATCACTGCCCTTCACTTTGCGAAGATCTGTTATTGATCTATAATGTCCATTTATCTAATTTCTGCACCTTGCTGGCTGATGTAGGAAGGCTTCTACATGGTGTTTCTTGGCCTTCTCTCCACTTCAGCTGCTGCCTGGTATTACTTCAGCCTAAGAGGTAAACTTGTGCCTCTTAGTAGAAATATGCATTTTAATCAACAACATGTTTATGTTAGTTGTTAGCATTTTAAATTGCAGTGCTCCAACTATAGACTAACTGTTGGGTAATTATGTTATCAAGAGAAACTACCAAGTAGCAAGAACATATTAAAAGTAACATTGGCCAAACAAAGGGATCTAGGGCATGATAACAGGATGAAGAGCAGATCCTAGGTCTTTATAAGGTAAAGACAGATAAAATCATCTCATTCAGAGGGACATGATGTCTTATTAGAGGGAACTGGTGTAGTGACAGGATAATAGAAGACACTATGGGCTAACAAGGCCTACAGGGTGCCAGTGACTTCTAAAAAAGAAACCACTGCTTAAAAATGGCTAAAAATTGCTTATTTATTTGGCCTACCTATGTCCTATGGGAGACATTATTGGTTCATCATGACCAGACCACCCGCCACCTCAACAAGTCTCACCTCGAAGACTCAACCAGCCCTCCTAAGATCCAGCCCCATACCCCCTCACTATGTCTGGACCCATCACCCCCTATGGGACCGGGTGTAATCCTACTGCTGTTACTGTTTATCGCCATGCTATTTATTATTACCATAGCAATATTAGCACAACGCTGCACTACTCATAATGTCTACATGTCTTTGCATACTGTGCTGCATGCGTCCTGAGTAATTATATCCATGCTCTGTAATACTCATAACTCACTCCATGCATTTGATCCTATTCAGTATAAGTAGCTGATCTAACGCACTACTGGATGCCATACCTCCTCTACAGCTGCAAACACACTGTACTGTCATTCTGCACAATGTAACTGAATACTGAATGTATATTTGTAGAGTGATATATATAGTCTACTCTCTGTCATACATCTTGTGCTATCCCCTTGCACTATGTGAGTTCCTGTTGTCTTCCTGCCATGTTTTAGTTTGTACTGTGTTACTTTGTATGTTGTCTGTATGTTTCTGCAACTGTACATGGCAACTATATTGATTCAAATTTCACAATAAGAGCCTCTGATTCCATGAAGCTACATGTATTAGGTGATGCAAGTGATCCTCAAGCTCCATCTCTACAGATTCTGTACTGAATCTTTTGCTTTACATTACAATGTCAGTTGATTTGGTGTTAAAAGGTAACCGTGGAATTGCAGCGCTGCTCTTATATATCGTTCATTAGAATTAATAGATTGTTACCTCCCCTCTCAAAGAAAGCAGGGGCACATTGTATTCATAACTATACATTTTCGATACTGTATCCTAAGGGCCCAAGTGTGGCCACAGGCAGAATAATGAATAAATAGGCGCAGGGTCAATCAATCCAGTAACAAAGAAAACAGTCTTTAAAAAGCATCAAGTAATTGTCCTGTTTGAGGTTGTTTGGTAATCAGTTCTGCTTTTGTGAGTTTTCGTTTCATGAGCGGCTGCACCTTTAATTTGGACCCGTCGCTGATAAGGTTTACCTCAGGACAATACCCCTGTTGTGTTTACATTACCTTTGCTCAAACAGGCTGAAATCATACTGTAACATCTACAGCCTTAAGTGATGGATCACTGTAAAACACAGACTTCACTCTGCTGTGTAATCTACCAATCACATGAACAGACGGACATCGAGATTTTGACAAGTTAGAGAAACACATTCCACAAAAAAAACACGGTCATTTCAGTAATGAATTATGGAATTGATGAAAAAGAGAAAGAATTAAAATATTTTTTCACATTAGTGCAAATAAATTCATGATTAATTTCTCAAGCAACTTAAAGTTAAAGCTACACTAGGCAACTTTGCACTTTCATGGCCCCAAGTGGCAGCAGGAGGTAACGGTTTGAATTAATTATTAATTATTACTGAAACTTCACTTCCCACAAAATAATACAATATGACATTTGTGCACTCCTTATTTTCTTCTTCTTACTGGCTGGTGGGTGGAGATGGAGAAAAAATAACCTTTTCACAGCAATTTCAGGACAATTTGCATTTTGCTCTTCTGATTCATCACTTCCTGTGGCTGGAGAAGAAGAATGTTCAGATTATTTTTTTTACATAAATCTTGCCTAGTGCAGGTTTAACATTACGTCAAGCACCAACTGGAAACCTATTTGGAAGGCATGAGCATTTTTTCAGTGATTCACAAGATTCAATTAGATCGCCAACAATACAAGAAAATAATGAGGTCAAGGGTCAGAGAATCAGCTCCCTGACGATACACATGACAAAATATTCCTGTGTCTGTAGAATGGTTGTGTATGGGAAAAAAGAGAGGAAGAAAGCTGAGGTGAAGGTCGGACATCTTCCACAACACGCCTGCCGGTGGGAGGAAGAGGATATTGGACCTGACGAATATCCTGTTCCTCCAATATGTAGGATGAGGAAAAGCATTTATTATGGCTCACTGGTGACCTACTGATAACTGGCTCATTTGAAAATTATTCCTGAATAAAGGCATCAGATTCATTAACAAGCCAATAGACAAAAAGGTTAAAATTATGATTCATGAATTGTTCCAGAGAACATATGGCAATGTATGCCCGCGACAAATTTCAATAACTTGAAAGAATACCAAAAATACGTAGCCTGCTTCCCACACAACAGATGGAAGAAAACAAAAGAAGAAAATATAGAAATGATCGTCCAAATGACTCAAAACAAAATGTCCAAAATGCCAATAAATATTCAAATTGAGGAGATCAAATTGATACCATGGATTAGGTTAAGAATAATAAGAATAATCTAGTATGTGCTGATTCTGTAATGAGGAAGTGGAATCTAAAATACTGAACAGTTATATTTCTTTTGCTTCTATCCAATAGTGGCTTCATTCTGGTGGAAAATTCACTCAGTAGATCTTGAACAAGAAGTTTCATCAAACAAAACAACTATATATAAAGGCCTTTAAAATGGCTCTGCTGGGTTTTGGACAGCAAAACTAAAGGGAAAAAAAAGATGACATTCTTCAAGGGAGGGAGGGATCTGAGTCAGGATGAGGGCCGGGAGTCAGACTCACATGCGGGCATGTTAGTGAGCTGGGTGTACAATAATGGACCTGCGCTAGCTTTTTCCAGTATAATTTCCTGCTGGTGTGATCACTAGGGGGCTGCCTGTGCTGAGATTTGACATTTGGGGTATGTGGTTTGCATGGGATGGGTGAGGGTGTCCCCATCAGGATGCATGCGAAACAACTCCTCTCTTTCAATTACCTGCTGGCATTTCTAGCCTTCAGTTCGAGCTACAGATATGTGTTCCTACAGAGAGGTCAGGGAGCAGTAATGATGGTAGGTACCATACATATAATACCACAATATATCAGCAAACCAACATATTGGTCTAATCCTACTTCAAAGACTCGAGACACATGCTAGTGAAATTATTCTGAGAAATCCTGATGACATTTTGAATCTATAAACTATGTTTATATATCTAGTAAAAGACAGTCTGGTGTGAGACAGACCTGCGTAGGCTACAGGGTTATGAAGCATGTGTGAGTAATGCCTGTAGAGTAGACCAGTAGTATGGTGCATTTATGCCCTCTTGTGGATTGATGATGCCACAGATTATCTGGGTATGTTGTGGTGTGGTTTTCTAATGCAGTTTTGCTCAAATTTGTTAAAAGTAGAGTTTTGTTGATTGAAATATCCATCATTTAAAAAAGATATTAAACATGTTTTCCCTTGAGGTAATCCCAAATGAAATCAATGAACAGATTATGGTTGACAGAGGAGGAATATATATGCTCAGATTCTGCACAACAGATAAAAGCGATGTTGCAACTTGAGAGCTGGTTCACCCCATTAGTGGCTCACTGAATTTATGTGGAAACCTACCGTGAATTCAGTGGAGCTCCAATCTGGAAGTGAAGGCACAGGAAATGGTGGATTAGGCCATCACCTACTTTGAGTTTCAGTAAAATGTATTAGATGAACCCAGGCATTTTCACTGACATATACTTCTATTTCTGTTGTCGGATCACTGCACAACCATAAAAAAGTGACTTGATTCAGGGTGACAAAATGCTGACAGGCCCAGCATTATGTTGTGTAGCTGTGATATCAAAGGCAAAAGGGCTTTTCACACTGCACTTAGCCCCAGGCTAAGACAGCTGTTAGCCCGGGGCTAAGGGAGCTGTTAGCCCCGGGCTAAGGGAGCTGTTAGCGCCGGGCTAAGAGAGCTGTTAGCCCGGGGCTAAGGGAGCTGTTAGCCCTGGGCTAAGGGAGCTGTTAGCCCCGGGCTAAGAGAGCTGTTAGCCCCTGACTAAGAAAGCTTTCACACTGGCACAATCATGGAACATTACCACA
>OMOV01101274.1:0-12771 GCA_900312565.1 Beryx splendens | reverse complement strand
GCAGCAGGACGGGGTCGGCCCGCTCCTGACCCCCGTCACAGACCGAGCGAGGGACCGCACGGGGCGGCTGGAGTAGGGCGGGTTGCAGACGCTGACGCATTCGTGTCAGGGGAGTTTAACGTAACCAGCGGAATGATCATGCTGCGAGGAATGTGTTTTGGCAGAGGAAAAAAAGGAGGGCAGGATCACTGAAAGTGGCCGATACATCAGCAGCAGCACAGATATACAGACGATTTAGAAACAGGAACAGCCTGCACTTAACTGTCTGAACCCTGAGTCTCGCTACATCTGATCCTCGTCATACTTGTTTTCTCAATATTCCTTATACAGTTGTGATATACTGCATCAGGATATCCCATCGTCCCCCCCCCCTAAACGAATTCTATTCCAGGATGACACTGAAGCTCAGTGGTTAGAGGGAGAGCTATACATTATAAGACTAAATTCCTTCAGGCCTGCACTCTGTTTTACATTTACTGGCACAGGAACCCAAACGCCTACTCAGAAAAAAGTGCAAACAGATGTGTCACTTGCTGCACACTGCGGGTACTGCAACAGGGTACAAGCAACTTCTATATGAAGATTAAATGCTTCCATCTGTATTTTCCACGTTTGAATTAAAACAGAAAAGGTCCATAAAGTTTTCTAATGGCTTCATTTGTGGACTTAATGCCAGAGTGAAAATGAAACCAAAAAAACACATCAGGTTACAACACGTATCACTTATCGCCATGACAACATATTTAAACTGATGATTAACCAAATCTACAAAACATCTGCTTTACATTTTTATTAGCCTGTCACGATCTTACCTGTGTTGACTTGTATGTATTTGTCTGTCTCCGCGGTAAACAGACTGGGACATGATAAAAAAAACTAATAACACAGTGATGTACAGATGAGAAGGAGTGTCACTAGCAAGTCAGCTGCTTCCCACCAATAGCAGGAGGGCTTGTGGGCATCTATTAGGGATGGGCACGAGTAATGTTTTCCCAGATCGAGTAATCGCATGAATTACCTCGAGTTCACTCATAACGGCGAGTAATCGAGGAGTCGATTACTCACGCCCATCCCTAGCATCTATAGCATAAAATACAGACCTATCAAATCAGCAGCTCACCTACCGTACACTGCACTTTCAGTGATTCCAGATCTTTATTAGCTCCACATTGCTTAACTAACAGAACAACGGAGCCACTGCAGAGCGAAGGAGATTATTTTGATTCATTACTGCCAATAAAACCCCATAAAATACCCAGAAGAAGAAATGAGCCCAGCGGTAGGTAGCCTAACAGTACAAGCCTAGACCAGCGCTTAGACCACATATGAGATAAAAGACTGCAGTTTCTCTGGTAATCCTAAAGACAGCAAATAATCTTCCTTGTCACTTGTATTAACATCTGCCATCTTCTAGTATTTGCGGCGCCCTACATCACAGCAGGTATCGTTAAAGCAAAAACAAATCCACCTTAAAGCACGTGTTCAGGATGAAGTGTCTATACACAAGTCTCCAACGAAGCTCATCAAGCGACACTTGCTGGAGCTGTTGACAACGCACAGCGGACCGACTTAACACTGTAACAGCAGCCAGGGTGACTCTTATGGGAACATTTTCTGGGTTCGAAACGGGTGGCATCAGTGTAAAAGCCCATTTGCATGCAAGAGTTAAAAGAATAATATAGTCCACAAAGTCAGCCTCTTGCTCACAGTGCTGGTCACATATTAGCATCTTGGTTTTTGTCTGAGAGAACCACACTGATCATGGTGATGGCAGGAACAACATAGGTGGAATCTGTTTTATGGTGGATTTCCCCTTTAACTGCCGCTCTGGAAATCGCGCTGCATCCATTCCTAGAGGGAGCGGAGTAAATGAAGGAGATCTCACGTCATCGCGCTGCCTGTGGGGATTATGAAAATCTTTCTGCTCTAAAGCAAAAAGGCCAGGGACTACTACGGCTTTGAAATATCTGACGGCGTTTTGCTGCACAGAAACTAGGGCATCTAGTATTGTTTATGTGTGGTAGCCTTTGTGGTACTGTTGTGTTGGCTTAATAAACATTTGCATATGAATCGTGTCTGTGCGCACTTGGTGTTGTGACTGAAGTTGCTGAATGAGCACCGCAGAAATCAGCCATTTTCGGACATCAACATACACACTTCCATTTAAGGAGATAGTCATTCGGATTTGGTAGATTTTGCTCTACCGCATTCAGCAGCAACAAGCAAATCCATCAGCCATTCACAACAATGCAATGAGAGGGAGTTTCCTCAGTGTTCAACACAGATACCAGTCAAAAGTTTGGACAGTGGACACACATTTTAATGTATTTTTTCACATTTTATAATAACCGTAAAGACATCATAACTGTGAAATAACACAAATGGAATTATGCAGTGACCAAAAAAATCTTATATTTCAGATTCTGTAAAGTAGCCGCCCTTTGGCTTGATGGAAAGGCGAAGGCTTTGGAAAGAAAGTCATACATAGGCATCGACTTCACTATTTATATTTATCCAAGAAACAAATTTCAAGCATCTGAGCATAAGCCTTTAGATCAAAATGGCTTTAAGATAAAGAAAAACATTCAATCAGGTGTGTTGAAACTTTTGACTGGTAGTGTGCATCGCTTTCAGAATCACTCGACAAGCTATTCTGTTATTCAGTGACACACATGAACCAAAACTAAGGACCATCTCAAAACATAGAGACAAAAACCTTCAACTTCATGACCTTAGGTGTGTTTTCTCCCTCCTTCCCCCCATGACAGACGCAGACAGACAGACACAGAGATGTCGGCCTGCTGGGTGCCCGACCCGAGGCACAACATTCCCCCCCCCCAAAAAAACATGATGGCATCAGAGCCGCGGGGCTCTTCCCCTCCGCGGCACAGCCTGGGTATCGCATGACCACTCCGGCCTGCAAAAACACTCATCACGCTATTTTCAGACCCAAATGAGCAGCTTGCCTCCGAGAGGACCGTGCTGGCGTGATAAAGAAGGTCCAATGGGGACACGGTTGTAGCGACGTAATGTGTTGTAACATTTAACAGCACAAGGCGGGGAGAGAGGGAGAGAGAGACAGAGAGAGGGAGTGGGAGGACTTGACTTATAAACACAGGCAGGCAGACAAGCTTCGTTATCAAGAGGTAGACATAAATGTCATATTAAAACTGCTGATCAGCTCGAGATGTCTGAATTCTTACTCTGACGTCTGGCCGGCTCTGGTGAACAGTATTTGTCAACGCCGCTGCGAGATTCCTTCACATCAGGAAGTGAAGAATGAGAGGGACGGAGCCACGGTGGCCGGTACTGCTTGAACATAAAGTAATTGGACAGGTTTAGCACTACATCAGTCACAAGGGCTGGGCTCAACTGCAAATTAATTTCACGAAACGAAGGGCTTTATTCTGATGCTGTGAGGGCACACGCCTCAATCATCCATAATGACACACGCTGCTGGGAGCCATGATGAGATACTGTCTCTCTGTATTAGAGCCGGGAGATCAATATAGTAAATTAAATGGACAAACATGTCTGGGTCACGCATTGTAACTGATGGATTAAATAGCAGTCAGTCAGGCGAGCCTGTAAAACAGATGTGTGTCCCGTGCTTCTGTACATCTGATACACAAATAAAAAGCTGAATGTGCTGGAGAATCTAGAGCACTTGAGTTAATAAATTGCAATATTTATGACAGTGCTACAATATAAAGACGCAATTTAATAAGTAACACATTGACCTGTTCTCCTTTTTTCTGTTCTGTGTTAGTAAGCTTTATGTAAAAAACAAAAATGTAAAAAAGTGGCTGATGTGATTTAGGAACTGTGCTCAATTTGCCACGACATCGAAATGCCTTCACTATTTAACCCTGATGAACTTCAAATCTCTCCTGAATATAATCGCTTTGCAATTCGACGCAGCCTTCAACAACGCGGCCCTTTATAAATTGAAGTGCGGGGTCCCTTTGCGCTCGGTTCACTGACATGGCACAAACCAAGGTCAAGCCTCCCACACCCCTCCCACTGAAGCTGCACTCGCAATGAGCTTATTCAACTCCGAGATACAACTCGCCATACACTTATCAAAGAATTGGCCGAGCAAGGGGTCGTTTTGAGCCGTTTGTCTTTTAAAATGCATGTGGAGCCAAGAAGTGTGCTGAGTGGTTTGGGTACAGCACTGACACACACACTCTTCCTTATGGGTGCCATTCTCTGGATAGTTACAATATTTGCTTGTCTTGGACAACTGAGTTCATTCAGTGTATCAACAACAAGACAATGGCCACACATTCACTGGGCCACAAGATTATCTACACAATGAAAAGCAGTGTTGGGCTTTCAAAGCATTCTTCATCTACTGAATGAAAAGAGGTAGTTAGACAACCCACAGTTGAGCCTCATATGCAAACGTGGGTTTAGGCCCAACTGTGTTTTGGTGTCACACTGTTCAGTCGAGTGTGTTGAGTCATGTTGTTCAATCACTGAGAGCATTGTAAACCAGTTGAGTCCGTTCTGTAAGACTTGTGACTGGGAGACAAGCACTTTCAAAAGCATTTCAGAACAACGTGAACTAACTTTTTCTCTTTCCAGGAGGTAGAGCAGCTCCTCGCTGATTCTGCGTGTCGCTCTGCGCTGGGGTTTTAAAAAACGGTTCTTTCCAGATCTGCTGCCAGTGGAGGGCAATGGTCAAAGTAAGAATCCACTGGAAATTATGATGTGGTGGGCCTGCAGCACTGGAGGTTGGAAGGTTTGTGGTATAACTAAATAACGCTTGGGTTGATGGAAAGTGCAAACAGAGACACGGGCTATACATGCTGTGTAAGTGCTCAGGCTCTGCGGCAGTATCTCCCTGTGTGATATCTGCTGATTGATGCTTGATATCTTTCAAAAATACCAATTCAGATTAAAAACCAAAAAGAGGGGAACCAATACAGTTTGCCTTAACCAGAATGTAGATGAGGGTGTAGAATAATCAGCTGGCTCCTTACTGAACCAAATGTTTCATTGCACTGAGCACATATTTCATGGTAACCTCGTCCTGAATTCACAAGTATGTGCCAATATCTGCGATAAGTAGCTTTAACTGTATGGGCCTGGAGGGCCTGGGGGGAAATGCACACGGTTCATGAAACATAATATGCAATGAACTCAATCCCTTTCATTCAAACTTGAGACATATCACGCACGCCAAATGTGCAGCCATTCATACCAAGGGCAGACTGAGCACCAGGAGCCTCAGGATGCTAAGAGGTACATTTGCAAACCAACAAACAACTCCAATGTTGCTTCTACACTTCAGCCGTCACACTGCCCTGTATATAAAGTAGCCTAACTAAAAAAAAAAAAGGAAGATGGATGAAACTGGGGCTAATGGCCCGGCTATAGCAAATAATATATCATTCACAGTGATTTTCACACAAGATGGATGGCTGCACCTCCAGACACATTAGATAACCCGATTAGTACAGCTTTAATTAGATAATTAACAGCGCGGCAATGCAATTAGGGCCAAAGCATCTCACAGTTATTCTGAGCAAATCAATAGCAGGCTGTTTGTAGGCCATCGGAGCGTTTGTGTTTGTGCATAGCCTCAGTGGCAAGCCGTTCTGCAGCGCATCCATCCCTGCTGCTGCAACACAAGACAAGAGCCCCCTCTCCAGAATCACAGCGCTGCAAAACATCATCCACAATTACGAGTCCATTACTAGTCTTTTCCAGTCAGGGCGACTCGGCCGGTCAGGGGGCCAAGTTACCCCTCAGACAGATACACCTAACATCTACACACATCTGAAGTGAACGCTGGCTCGGCTTGAACGCTGCGCCCCACAAACTGTTATTTATCTGCTTTCCCCGAGATGAATTCATCTCGCAGTCAGTCTACAGCGCAAGGGACGAGGCGGGTGCACCAATTGAAATTCAGCAGAGAAAAACGTGCTTACCGCAGATGAATCAGACTAATCCATCGGGGTTTCCAGGAGGACTGTCGGGGGAAATTCGTCGATATTTTTTCTACTCTCTGTTAGTGTTTTTTGGCATTGAGAAAATAACAGCGGCATACCCGTCCCTGCCGATTCAGAAGCCCCTGTCGCCGTGCGTACAGATGATGACGATGGCGACCAGTGTCAAGCTAAACAGACTCACAAACGTAACTTCCGGGCACAACATTCAAAATAAAAGCCCCATTTCCCCCACCGTTTTTCGAGTCATATAAAGTACAATCACAGTGGAAATAAAGAAATATGAATGATCTGTAGTAAACTAACACGATATTGATGTTCTCCTGTGCACATTTATGGACTAATTCCACTGAGTAGTTTATGTTAATACGGTTCTGTTCTGTACTCTAACGTTAGTCGATTTTTTCCAGTGACCATTTAAATACTTTTATTTTTAAGGCAGAATCGCTTAACTTCCGGTTTTAGTCTCCCTCTCTCTGGCTGGCTTGACGCAGATGTGATGGCGTAGGGCTGATGCGGACCAAAGCTTTGATTGGCATCCCGTTCCACCAATCAGAGATTACAATGTCTAGTCGGACACCTCAGGCCCGTCTTTGGGTCTTTGACTGAAAAACAGATAGGTTCAGATTCACGTTGGCATATTTTCTGTTCTTGTTCAAGTAATTAGATCTCATTGTGTGTTCTGATGTTTATTCTATTCATGATATTTACAATAAAATAAAAAATAATTTAAAAAACAGACAAGGCAGTTGCACCAGTCCCAGGCAGAGAGACAGAAACATCAGACTGTGTTTTTCCTTTGGGCCTAATCTCTGGTTTATGGACATTTGAGTATATATTTGCATAGTGAAGTCCCAGTTATGAAGCTCCATCCTCATGATCACACTATGATCAGCATTTCTGAGTCGGTCTGTTAAGGATGATGAAAACCACTTAGGCTTACCAGGAAGTTTCTTGATAGGTTTGTAAGGATTAAGCAGTCTGATAACCAAGTGAAACTGGAATGCTGTAGTTTGGTTCTCCATTAATGACCGGACCACAAAAATATAATCAACCGGGTGATGGGGACAGACGTGGCATGTGTCCCACTTAGGCCAAACAATCCTCCTCCTGCATCAAATATCATTATTGCTTTAAACTGATTTACAGTGTTTTGGCCAGCCCAGGATTTCCCCAGTAATTATGAAACATGATTTGGACCCCAGTGACTCCCAATTTTTGCTGCTGTTTGTTAGGTGACATGAAAACCAACATGTTTCACCTGGTTCATTGGCTAGGCTACTGCAAGGAGCAGGGAACCATATGGAAAACAGATATTTTCTGTCAGGCCTATTCGTAGGCTTTGTGGCATATGATCAGGCATTGGCTGGTGAAACAAAGAGTGGAGAATGGTCTAACTCTGTGGCACTAGACCTGAGTTAACCTCTATTTATATTTGCAAAATAGGAGGAAAACCTTATTGAGATTGTTACAGCTTTTGAGCCTGTTCTAGTGTCACACTTCAAGTAAGTGTACCTGCAACTATGTTTAAAGATGTTTGCAGGCGGGTAGGCTCATTGGACAGAACTAGACTAGACTGTAATAGAATAGAATAGAATAGAATAGAATAGAATAGAAGGGGGATTTTTATCACAAAATATTATACAAAGCCACTAAAATAAGAAAACCATTACTATGACTCAAGTTCAAGTGTGTTTATTTGTCATATGCACAGCATACACAGCGTAAACAGTGCAATGAAATGCTTTTATGCTTGGAACATATAATTCAAAAAGATATAATAAAGAAAGTACGGAATATAATTAAAAAAGGAAACAGAACTTAAGAGGAAAATAAAAGGGCATAAGGAGATAATTATTGTATTGCAAGTTATGGCTGTAGTGCAGTGACATATAAAATGTCATAGTGTTTGTGTTTGAGTGTTCACAGTAAAACATTTATTGGTGCCAGAGAGTAAAACCCTCCTAAAACCGTGATCATGTGACCGTGGCTGATTGTGAGTTCAAGAGTCTGATGGCGTGTAGGTAGAAACTGTCTCTGAGCCTTAAGTGGCAAACTGTTTTCAGATCAACGCTTCTATTCTAAGAAAATGTATCCAGATTTCTGCACCAGCCCAGTATGTAGCGGTGAGTGTTCACTGATGTAACACTGCACTGTACTGTGTGTACGAACTGTCAGATCACTGCTGCAACAGTGTTAGAGTCGATTTCTTCAGTAAACTTCCCGGTGTAACTCGTCCAAAACATGTCCATTTCCCGCTGACTTGTCCTCCTTCTCCAAGGGGAGGCAGCAGCTTGCAATAGTTGTGCAATCTCTCTCGCTTACACACACACACACACACACAAACACACACACACTTGTCCTTTGCGTGCCCTCTCAAAAAAGTTTTTTCCGAATGTCGGTTATACTAATCAAACCTACAAGATCTGTGTGTCTCGTTGGCTTTTCTCACCCTCTCTAATGAGCGTCTCTAAGATATGACTTCCTCTAAACTATTGTGAGCAATGAAATGTAACAGCATTCTGTGCTTTCTGGGAATCTTATCGAAGCGTGTAACACCTTGACTTTGTTGGAAGTGCAAAAGGAAATTGCTTTACCCTTTACTCTTTTTTAAAAATTTGTAATCGGATTAGATTTTATATCAAGCTTTGTAAAACAACGTTTTTGTGTCTCTTGGTGTTGCATAAACAGATCCTTAGAATAAACCACGTCTTTTCAGAGCGGTTCAGTACACTACAAGATTTAGAGCCATGTCTGCAAGAAAGGTTTCACGATTCATTTAGAAAACTTGAATTCTTATATACAGTATATATATATTTTTTAAATGCTATTTGGTGTTGGCTGTCATATTTTATATATCTTTTAGCTATCAAAATGCCTTTGAGTAAATGAGCAGCACATGGCTGTTTTACAGTGGAGTGTCTTTAGATGGCTTCACCTGACATCGCTGTTATAATAAAGCTCACTTTTGAATTGCGATAAATGGGATTTTAATATTAAGATGGTGTTTGTTTTCATTCGGTTGGCTTTGGATTTAGTCTCTTAATCTGTGAAATGAGGGAATAGCCTTGTCTTTTGTTGGCGAATGAAGTGACCGTTGGACTTCGGTCCCGGTGATTTCATTCTCACATGACATAATGCAATACTGCACTTCCTGCTCTTTGCTGGTCAGGTGAGCTGGTTGGCACATCAGTGGGACACAGAAGTCAGTATCGGGGCCCTCTCAGAGGCCAGTGACTTGGCAGCGCTGAGGAGCTGAACTGTTTGCAGCAGAGGAATATGAAATATCAAACTTTAAAATACTGAGCCATTACAAAACGCTGAAACATCATCCAGTTATTGAACATGTAGAGGCTTATTCTGGATGTAACAAGGATTACAAGCTCATAAATTAATTAAACCACCCACACACACACACACACACACACACACAAGATACAGCCTTTCAATATGAGTCCCTGTGCACTTCTGCATAACAGAAGGATGCAAACCGTTGGCTCAAAACTTAATGAGAGTGATTTTACCTGGTAAATCCCCCACTTTCACATACTAGTGTGACCTTTTATGAGATATTCTTGCAAAAAGCCAACCTGTAAGTTTCAATAATAGTGAAAACGCGTACATTCAGTGATAAGAACAACAACAAAAATGTGTGTGTGTGTGCGTGCGTGCGTGTGTGTGTGTGCGTGCAGGTGCCTCTTGTCTATTTCTGAAGTTGTTGTATTTTTGATCAGTACCCGTATTAGATGTGAAGATGTAGAAGCTCATGAGCTAATCACGGTACAGAGATTCAAAAAGACAGTTAAACACTGGCTACCAGACGCTGTAGTGTGATTGTCAGGAGGAAAATTCAGAGTGCAGACTAGTTTATGTTCAGAATTTGTTACCCTTTAATGTTGGGTTAAGAACGGGTGATGAAGGATGATTTCCTCATTTACTCAACAGGGAGCCTCCCAACATCTCCTAAGATTTCGTTAAAAAATGTGTATTGCAACACTGTGGCACTGTACAAAATAGCTATGTGGTAATCACAGTTGTACATCATTATATGCTCATATTCCCTCTGCCTCGGTGAATTGTACAAATGGTCTTATTTCCAGATACGGGCATATTTGGGCATATTTCTGCTTCCTAGGTAACAGCATGGATTAATACTAATCATACGAACTCTCACTGAAATTTCTCACTCATTCATCAGCAGTTTTATTCAGGGAGTGAGTTTTTCTATGAATGATGAACAGGGGAAAAAAAAACTTTAGTCCTCCTCGTTTAGTCTTAAACATCACAAGGCCCTAAAACTGTCAGCAGCCGTTTTCATCACCTCCGTTAACAACAAACGGCCGACTTTTTTTAATAGCTGGAAATAAAATGTAGAGAATAGGCAAACAATCTCTTTTGCGTCCTGAGTACAACAAGGAGAACATGAGTGACTTCAAATTTCCATGATAAAGTTACAACTCTCTCTCTCTCTCTCGCTGATGTTCCTCTGAAGAGCTAGACCAAAAAAAATACATGTCAGGTTTGGTGGAAAAAGAAGACATGTCCTTCGACAGCTGCTCAATCAACCGAAGTGTTCTTGCCTTCTTAACTGTTTTTGAAATTACAGTCTGTGAGGATTCATTAGGACTTGGACAAAAGAAACGATAGGGTGTGAGAAATTTTAAACTGGACGTAGAACCTCTGGGTATTGTGGGAATAGATTCTTGTATTTCTGGCAGTTTGGTTTTCACTCCTGTTTTCCGAGGAGTGGAGCATTAGGTTTAAATCTATAGCCTTCTGTCAGCAGTGCTGGGATATAAATGAAGATAGATTGGCTTTGAAGTACCATAAAGCCACAATAAAACCCTCCACAGATGCCTTTTGGGCTGATAACAAATGCTGATAAGCAGGTCAGACGGAGTTGCGTGTCTGATCAGACTTGTTAGGTTTCTTGCATCCTGTGACTAATGTACAGATGTCTCCTCTTCCAGAACGGTGATGCGTTCATATGAAAGGGTGAGAGGATAATTTTACCAAGGTGTGGAGTCACTCTTTGATGACAGCTGAAAGGACCAAGATCTAGATAATCTTATAAAGTGGTTACTGTGATTTTTATTTAAAAAAAAAAAATTTGACTTGTGGCATGAATGTTTTGTTTTGGTTTGTTTTGAAGTCGTTTTTCTTTAAGAAAGGTACTGTAAATCTGTATGGTGGTGATGGTTTATACCATGTAAGGGCTGTACTGTATTGTAAGATTTACGCCAAACAATCATTAAAAAAAAAAGAACGGTGATGCATGTCCGGTCATTGTTCAGGTTCGAGGAAAATTCACCGTACTCATATCCAGCAGCTCTTTGATCAAGATCTGAAGCAGTTGTATGACAAGGCGTTTCATTGTCTTACTAAAATCAGCGTTTTTTAATTTGCTAGTTTTGTTCCCCAGCCATGCAAAATCATTACACGGGGGCCTTGAAAATTCTTGCAAGTTTGTGGATTTGAGAAAAATAAAGTAAAGTAAAGCCTTAAAAGTTTTTGAAAATCAGCGGCTAGCCTTACAAGTGCTTAATGTTTTTATTAGAATATAGCGCCCAAATTCATCATTAAGCCTCAGCTCTCTGGACCTCTCACTGTCTCAATCAACACCTTTGAGGAAAACCTTATGATGGAAATTAGACCTGTAGAATTTTGATCAGTGTCTTGTCTTACCACAAAAACATGCCAATTTTGAATACACACCTTGAAAGTCATTGAAAATTTGATGTCTAAGTGGGTGTGGGAACCACAGTTACACTTGGGAGAATGTGCCAGGTTCTGCTGCTACTGTGATACCTGGCAGGCAGACTCATCTCTCACTCTCACTCACACACACATACACACACTCACACACAGGCTTTTCCCGGGCGAAGCTGTCATAAACTGACGTCATCCGGGAATGAGTGTGCCCGATCCTCCCTCTCCTCCCTGTCCTCCTCTGCTCTTATCCAGCAGGAAGAGCTGCGGACACACATCGCATGCAGTAATGGAACAGAGAGCTTTCCTGTGTTCATCATGGTGCCTGGGCCTCGATAGGATATAAATTCCTCCTCGCACAGATACCCCCCCCCGTCTCTCATCCTCCTTTGATCTGTTGCGAGCGGCTGTGTTTAGGCTGAGTTTTGCTGGCTCTGTCTGGTTTACGCCACATATTCAGCAGCCAGATGAGGTGATAAGCGAGAACATAAAAAAACAACACAAAACGTTTCCCCCAATGATGAGAACAGCGCTGGCGATGATGAGGCTGGTTGCGTTGCCGGGGTGTCGAGGTGCTGATTCACTGTCTGCAGGACTCTGCACCCTGTCTGCACCTTGTCAGCGGTGGATGTGGTGGGGATCGGGGTTAGTTCCTATCTGGGAGAGGGGAAAGCTTGAGAAATCAGTTGAGAGCTGCGTGTGTGCGTGAGAGAGTGTGGAAAAAGAGACAAAGTGAGAGAGAGAGACAGGGAAAATGAATATGCATTGAAGGCCCCCCTCCCCTCCCGTTACAGTTTCATCTTATTGTTTCTTCCCTTCTGCCTTCACACCAGTATTTTAAATGAGTGCACTCAATCCATCATCTTGATTGAGGCCCATCAAATCAGCCTTTCTCTGTGTCTTGTATTGTGCTTGAGAGCTGTTAGGCTCTTGGGGAGGAAGGCATTGAGATGCAGAGAGGAAGAGTCGAGCCCCGAAAAGGTAATCCAGTAGCAACTGGTGTATCAGGGGGTACGGAGCCGGGGGTTGGGGGGGGGGTCCACCCTGCACCTCTCCATGAGAATGCACTCATTTCCATGTGAGTCCACCTCCCAGGCAGGAGTCC
>OMOV01101270.1:0-13676 GCA_900312565.1 Beryx splendens | reverse complement strand
CATATGATCTCACACACACAGACACACGCACACACACACACACACACACACACACACACACACACACACACACACACACACACACACACACACACACACACACACATTCACATTCCATAGGCAACTACAATGACAGTGGTCTCAATAAGAAACATGAAAATTTCAGAAACATTCTGTTACCACTGCAAAAGAAAACCGTGTGTAAGCTTTTGGACCTCTGCCTTATGCCCACTAGCCTAAAACATCCAAACACTCACCAAGCGTAGTCCACCGCCTGTGTCTTCCTTGCTAACATGCCTTTGAAAGCTGAATGGAATCACATTGGCCCACTTTGTCATAATCCCGCACTAAGCCACGACACTGGGGGGCTCAAGGCTTTGCCCATATGTGCACATAATTACATTTTTTGAATGGCTAAAAAGCAGCATTGGTTGTTTTCAATGAGATGCACAGTCTTGGGAGCTGGAGGGGATTGGAAAACAGATGCCTCCGTACAGTAAATACAGGTTTGATAAAGGCCAATATTTCGCTGACAGCATCAAGTTTACCCCATGTGGTGTAAATAGCAGCTTCCAATCCATTTTTTTGTTTTTGGTGACAGGCTCACATACAGTATGGATGTGCTTCCTTCTGTTCTTCCAGGGTTTCATGGGAGCGCTGATCTAGCCACACAGAGCTGAGAGTGGTTACATAGAGACTGTTAGACAAAGGTTTGTTGAGAAGGTGATGTTTTTCAGTTCTTATAAGTGCACAGCAGCGGCCCACTCCACCGTGGCTAGAATTTGAGCCCACGTTGAGAAGGACATGTTCAGGGGGAAAGTGTTTGTGTTACTCCTCACTAGGGATTACAGGCTCATTGAATGAGCTGTGGATACTTAATTGAGATGGCAAAGCTGGAGGGACTCCTGAGTCCTGCTTATGCTAACAACCATTTAGAGATAGTTGGAGAGTAGGAGATGAGGTTAGTGAGGGAGATGGGGCACTGAGACGTGGCAATTTGGAGGGAAGGGGGGGGTAAAGAATGAGAGAGGGATTAGATAAAGGGCCATTTACTTTGAAAATGTTGACCAAAGAGAGAAGCAGGGATGGGGGGGGGCGGGGTCGGAGGGTCGGAAATTTTGAGTGTGAATCAAATAAATAAACACTGATGGAAGAAACATGAAAGAGGAAGGGATGGATGAATGATAGAGTGGGGAGCAAGTGAGTAAGGCAGCGGGGTAGATGGAGAGATAGAGGCTAGTGGAGTGTGACGACTGTGGATTTCTCTATCAGTATTCTGTCTCTGTGACTAAGCTCCAGGGGCTTCAAGCAGCCATGTTTTTCTTTCTACTCCATTTCTCCTTCACATACACAAGTACATACAAGCACACGCACGTGCACAAGTATGCACACAGAAATGCACACGCGGAAACGTTCTCTTTCCCCCGTGCTGCAGACTAAAACCAAGAGCACAGTTTAAGAAATGCTTTGACTACTTCCTTTCCCAGTGGATTTCAACCAGCACTTTGGTGCATTTCCATGTTTTTCGGATTATGCCAAAGCAAGGCTGCTGGCTGAGATCATAAATAATCTCATGGATGAAGATGTAGTGCAGACTGTTGGGGCCTCATGGATTATTATGGAAATCAGTTTTTTGTGTTTTGAAGCAGATGTTTACCACAAAGTCTTCACAGTTTGGCTTCAAAATATAGAACTTTTCAGACCAGTTAGTAGCTCAGAAGTAAAAGTTTCAAATTCACCAGTGTTAGTGTGAAAGGTCCAGAGATATTGTTGTGACTTTTTAACCAGAGTGTGATTGCTGCTGCAGCGGGGAACAGAGGAGGTTGTGAATTGGCTTTTATGATACTGGGGTTGTGATGTGCCTTGCAGGGAAATTACAATTGGCCACATGTTTTGATTGTCCATGCCTCAAAAGCAATCTTTGTATTGAGTGCTTCTCAACAGTATGAAAATATAAGAAATGAAATGGTTATTATCTAGCATGTAGCTATTGTGGTAGAAAATGATTAGGTAGGGAAGGGCCCATAGCGCATGTCCCTTATCCACATCTGTATGACCTTCTCATACATCTCTTGTAAGTCCATCTCTTATAAAGTGTAAACATGACTGCTGCAATAGTGTTCTGCTTCTGAGGCTCCATTCTATCTTACAGCTTTTAAGAAAGAATAGGCTTCATTGGCCACAGTAGCACTAATACAAGACGGATGCAGAATAGTTGCATAATGGCAGAGTTCAGTGACGGCCTCTAATGTACAGTATATGGCACAATATAGGAGTGTTTTTGCAACTCCATTGCTACTTCTTTGCCTAATTGTGCTGTTGATGGCTTATCCTCAATGCAGATGGGAACTGGAAACTGCAAGGCTCCCTCAATGGAGCCAATGGACTGCATCACACTAACAAAATGTGCATTATCCAACAAAACTCCATAAAGAGAAATACCTTGAGCTTTGGACTGTGACTTCAGCACATTTCTAATGTGCTTATGGAACTTTTATGTGATTTTGGTAGTGGTTTTTGTATATTGTTATATTCTTTGTTATGTAAGACTTTTCTTTTTACTTTTTATCCAGATAGTCCAATTGTTGTCCATTATAACCAGGCAGCTACATAGTCCTCTTTTGGAGGACGTGGATTTGGAGACAATTGTTCATAGACTTCCATTGGATGTTAGTTCACTTTCATTCACTGCTGATCTCTGGTCAGTAGGTGCAAGCTGAAACTAGCACTCAGAGAGAACAAGGAGAACTTCCAAGCAACACTACTTAGTGCAAAAACAGTTTATTAGTTGACATTTAAGTGCTAGGGGGATGACATTGGTACATTACTTTGGAGGACGTTCCTTCTTCTGTGCCATATGTTGTTAGCTTCCACCCCAAGGGCCTCGTGGAGCACTGGAGCTGTTTGTGTACACCGCCATTTTGGATTGGTCTGAAGGCACAGAGCAGTGGTCTGGGTTTGGCTGAAGAGAACTCCTAATGACTGTGCTCCAGGGAAATGAGAGACAGAACAAAAAGCATCGTTGAGACACTGGAACTCAGCCTCACGTGTCCTTTACCCATCTCATAGGCAGTTCTCTCCAGCTATTTCAAGCTCTGCCAGAACAATCAAGCAGTGGCAGAATCCGCAGCTAACAAACTCAGCCCTCTAGCATCACATGCCTAGTCTCTGGACTAACGGGTCATTTTGTTTTAGTGCTAAAATATGTCCAAGTCCAAATCAATTGTCTTCATAGCAGGTATAGAAAAATATGATCTAAAATGATTTGAAAAGAGATATCTAAGTAAACCTATTCAAGCACTAGGCCTACTGTAGAATCTGTTGACTCCATTGCAGTGTAATCCAGGTATTATCCCGAACATTGAGGTCAATTAAGTTTTATTTGGCATGTGGCATCAAGTTGTATTAAAGTGCATTTTGTTATGTTCTTATTTTGCTGCTAAATAATGCAAAGGCCAAAAAAAAAGAAGAAAGCTAAGGAAAGAGAGCAATAGAGAAAACAGATGATTCCTTGTTTCTCTCACAAACTAACTGAGGACCGGCTTGCTACATTCTGTAAGGGTCACAGAGGCCTTAAATCTATAGATCCACTTCACTTTGGATCTTTCTTAACACCAGCTATGATTTACACGACTGGCAGTGACTACTCCCAGGCTTAGCTAATTTAAGTGCAATACGGTCCTGTCTCTTTCATGGTTATTATTTTCACGTGATTGTTACTTCCACATATGTGTTAGTAAAACTAAGTGTGTGAGTGAGTGGCCAGGCATGGGCTTTCTATTAATATGTGCACTCTTTGTCAGAGTCATTATATGAGCAGATCTGGGGGGAATGGAGCAGAAGAAAAGCAGTTAGATGGAGCCATTTTGATTTTGCATGACATGCGTGTAATTGGCCATGTCTCTCTGTCTCTCTCTCTCTCTCTCTCTCTCTCTCTGTCACCTTTGATGGAAACATCTGGCTCTACTCTTCTCATTGGGTTGAAAATTGAAATTCAATCAAAATTTGAAAAGAAAATTTTGTAATTGCTAACAGCTCTCTGTCCTTTTTGTTTTTCATTCTTGGGGAAGTTAATGAAAGTTGAGTGTTTCAGATGTTAATGAAAGTAAATGAAAGTTTGTTATTGAAAGTTAATGGAAGTTGAAAAGGCCATAGTGCTCAAGGATCCAAACGAGACAGTTTTTAAGTTTATTTCATTCTGCACCTCACGTATACTCCACAGAGACGAAATAAGATTTTCTCTTCAAGATCATTTCCATTACTGCTGCGAAGGTTTGATTCTCAGTTTGCACATCTTTATTTTTTCATTTCACATGATGCCTCCATTCATGCAAATTTTGCCACTTGTCAATGCGGATTATGGGTATGGAAACATATTTCCCGGAGATTTTTCTTTTCTTTTTTTTGGAGGAGATACTGCATTATTGCTGAGCTTGCAGGTTCTGGTGGCTTCAGTCATAGGTCTCTCCAGTTATTCTGCCCTGCCATGGGTACAGGCCAAGTCTAAATCCAGTCCCTCGCAGTGACAGCTACCCGTGGCAGAAGGTGTCACATTCCTAAATGATTAATTTTCGACTCTGAGCCCTCCTACTCTGAGACCGAGCCAAAGTGGTTTCACAGGTCAGAGGAGAGAGAGCAAAAGCACGTAATGGATTCCCGCTTTATCATCAAATGGCCTCCCTCTGTTGTGGACAAAACAAATAGAGTGAGAAAGTGAAATGGATAAACAAATAGTCCTTGGTAGTGGAGAGTGGATTATGGCCAGGGTATGGTGTGCAGGTTGCTGCTCAGTTAGAAAATGGTGCATATTTTTTTATTTTTTTATTTTACTTTCTATCTAGATGTTCATTTCTTTACACACAGATCATCATGTTGTTTGCAGAGGTCACTTTATTGGATACTCTCTTTTTTCTTTCTGCAATATTGAGAGCTCTTTTTACACACTCTCAAAGGAAGGGATGGAAGAAAATATATGAATCAAAACTACCTAACATGCAGAACTCTGTCCCAGCTGCAACAGTATAGCTCACAGGTTTTGCTGCCTTGCTGTGATAATGTAAATATTCATGGTGCTTATTTTGTTGGTGACACCTGTCCTGTTGGGTTAAATGAGGCATGGAGAAGAGGTGCCGCTAGCTAGCTGCCATCTCACCCACTGGATGAGTTGTCTTCAGGCGGTGTTGATGGCGGTGGCGGTTTAATGAGGGTCTGGCAGCTAGCCCCAGCTGTGTGTGTATATGTGCGTGCATGTGTGTCTTCTTGTTTACCCAAGTTGTGAGAGAGTCCAGGGTGGCGTTTTTGATGCAGCCGACTACTGTCCCTCTTAGCGTGCCTCATTTGCAGAGAGTCATGATCTCATTTAAAAAGCTGGAGGGTCCATTAGCACAGCGTGACGCGGCCCTGTCACCGCCAGGCGAGCTGGACGCAACTGAGCACCGGATGTGGAGGTGTGCAGATGTTGGGGTGTGTGTATGTGCATATTTCTACTTTTCATTAGGCTATGTCTATACAGTATGCCGCTGGCGTTTAACAGATACTCCTCCATCTCTCGTTATGACTTTCTCCTTTGGAAGGTAATTCAGAATTCAGAAAGTGTTTGCAGGCTCTGGCGAGTTTGACTTTGTTCACCCTGGCCCGCACTGGCTGCATGTGTGCCCATCCTTCTGCCGTGCTGCTTGTTATTCTTTCTGCTTGGCTGGCCATCTTGTTAATGGTGCTACACAGTATGGTTAAAATGGAAGGACCTCACTGCTGGACCATATTGCCAAGGGTTTGGCAGTTGCAAGGTGCCTGCCACGTGACTCACTTCCTGTGGGTGGTGAGGCCAGACTCCTGCTGGTGCAGGCTCAGGGTGGGGGGTTAGGGGGGTTAGAGGTTGGTGGGTTACCTTATTACTCACTACTGCATTCCCCTAGTCCAGCTGGAGGAGAGAGATACTTGGAGCTCTCCAGCCTTGCTACTATTGAATTAATTATGTCTGTGTGTATGTATTTTTCTGTATTTTCATTTCTTTTTGTAAGTGTGCATTTGTCTAGGCACATTTACATTGCCGTTTTTCTGTACATCTTTATGCTAATTGGTGTTTTTGTGTTTATCACTTCTTGTGTACCTTTGACAAAGTGCATCTCAAAGTGTTCAGTTTTGTTTTTTTCTCAAACCAAATAACCAAATCATGAACAATACAGGTCTTCTGCTGAGCAATAAGCTCAGGCGTTTGCCAGCTGTCAGCATGATGTCACAAATATGGAGCAGTCCTCCCAAGGGCCACCCACACCAAGTAACACACAGACAGCCCCTGTCATACTGGCCTTATTTACACTTGTGAAAAACGTGGCCTTCTGCATATGTCTCGAAAAAGAAAAGAGACATGTTTTGTTGTTACAATGCACAATCCTACTCCGAATCTGTGTCCCTTAACCTCTAGAGGAGATCCAAATCTAAGTCAGATTCTTGGACCAAAACCATATACAAAACCAGATTCTTTATATAACACAGGGCCATATTTACTAGGCATTTGTAATGGTGTTAAAACAGTTAATACAGTGTTTGACTGAATTAATATGTATTCTCAGAAGTGGCAATGATAGGAATTGGAGGAGGAGATTATTGAAATGGATCAATCCCATTGATTTACTAAACCAAAAGGCACATAATTGCACATGGAATTTAACACCCAGAGGAAGCACTTTCTGACTTCTGCATTATTTGTTCAAATGCAGAACTGGAACAAATAAGAGGATGACAAATAAGAGAGAGTGTTCCGTTTGAGAATAACTCTCTTTCAAATGTCAGAGGATGAGATTAGAAGAAATTATTGCAGAGTCATATTTATTATTACTAGTGCAGTGCCCGTTCAAAACGTGCCCGTTCAAAACGTGCCTGTTCAGAACGGGCCGATTGCTTGGCCCATATATATTGGCCCGTATTTATATATAGCCTACTGTGTGTGTGTATGTGTGTGTGTATATATAGAGATTCCTGGAATTAGTAGAGATTATTAAAAAAAACAACCTAACGAACAACAAGATGAAGAGGAGTCATGCAACACCTGCATTGACAAAACGTCTGGCAACCCTTCATCTGCTGGCCTTTGGCTCAGCTACAGTGGGGAATCACAGTCTGCTTTCTCACATGTGCAATTTTTAACTGCTTGCCATACATGTTTCACCTGGTAGACATGTGCACTCAGTATTCTATTGTGCTTCAGGTATTCTAATTGGGAAACTGTGACTGAATTGATTGAATTGACTGACTGATTTGCATAAGTGGTCTTAATAAATCAGGCACTAAACTAGAGAAAGCTGCACCCATTAAGTTTTTGTGCGTGATGGTAATTAGCCTCTAAGCAACATTACCTTGAACTGCAAATTATGTATTGTGGACACGACCTGTGTGAAGATTAAATTCCTCCACCATGAAAGGATTGTGTGACAATACCATGAATTGGACACACCATTTTCACCTTTTGGTCATGTGAAAAGGTTAGCTGAGAGTAAGGTTTAGGCAAGTAAAACAGCTTTGGTTACAGAGTGCCATACTGCACCGATCTTGCACCGATCGCAACGACTGCACTGTGTTGCAGGATCAAAGGCCATGCCATGTGCATAGACTGATCTCACAGAAAAACGTAAAATTACATGTCAGCATCAAATTACTTCTTGGTGGAAACGTAAAGTGTTACATTTACGTTTTCCCAGCACGACACGGTTACGTGAAGAAGACACGCCTACGCAGGACGTAGTGTGAAGTAGCACGGTGGAAAGTAAGGGTGTTGTGGCCGTGGATGGCGGACGGGCCGTATACATTTGCCTTCGATGTCAGCGACTGGGGTTTGATTCCCAGCGTTTTCAAAGGACATTTCAACCGTAAGTCACATTTTAATTTTTATCGATCGTTCTTCTTATTTAACCATGACCAAACCATTTCTCTAACCTTAACCAAGTTGTCTTAGTTTTAACCAAAGTCGTTTTACTTGCCTAAATCCAAGCTTTGGGACGTAATTAAATTTGTGGCGGAGAAGCTTATTTAAATTCGTTGCGGGGGAACGTAGTTGAGTTCGTGGTGGAGAAATGTTATTTTCCCATAATAGCACGTGAATCGCTGATTTAGAGAGTGCGTTCGTTTAACGTGTTTGTGTGAGATCATGATGCATGTGCAAGATAGAGAATTATTCTACACTGTCTGAACAAAGGTAGAAAGTTGTACCTTTAAAGCCCCAGTGACAAAAGGTATCACTCTTTTTTTTGTTCCTGAGAGTGTGCCATAGATCTGTACACTCTAATCTCTGTGATGTCATGACTGTGCATATTTATGCTCTTGGCTTGCCACAGCGGATGTACTTGTCAGCCAACTGTATACAGTGTAGTTTCATATGAGGCCTCTGCCAATGTTCAGAACAAAGTGTGCTACCTATCAGAAGCTGTAGCCAGTTTTTGTATTTTTTTTATTTTCTTTTACAGCTTCCACCTGCCAAGCTAGTCTGATAGCAGGCAGGTTTCAATGAATAATTGACCGCTGGTGAAGCAGAGTGGGCCCGAATGCAATTCAAAGGCCACATGTGACAAGGCACTGCTTTGGCCCAATTAAACTTTGCTAGAAGTAGAGGTAGGGAGGTAGAGAGCGAGTGGGCAACTTAGAAAGTGTGATAGAGGAAAAAGAGTCTATGATCTGTGGCTGTGGTCGATGTGTGTAAGCAGGGATGCAAACAAGGTGCTCTTTGATGGGATGTCTAAAATGTGAGAACATGAGCTTTCTATAGCAAGAGTGCGAAAGTAATGTGTGGGAAGTCAAAAAACACATCTGATATAGTTTTTGCACTCAAAAAAGTAGGACATCATGCGCCAACATAACACATCCTGTGAGCATCTATTTTCTGGACACACTTTGATGAAGGCCAAGATGGCTGAAATGTACTGGTGGCTCTTCTGACAACAGTTGATATGACTGAAAATGACTCCCCTCATCCTCCCCATACAAGAGTGCCTTGATTTCTGGACAAGCCCAGCCTCACCATACAGCTCACTCTTTCAGGTGCAGTGGCTTTCTCTCAGACGTTTATCATTTGACATATACTGTAGATTATAACATAAAAAGAAAATAGAGCTCTCTATTCAGTAATCCATCCACCCCCCCCTCCCCACCTCTCTCCGACATCGCACATTCTAGCCTGACTAAATTGTATCTTTACAGGTGTGCTACAGCAGTTTAATTTGGATCATGTTTCTCAGAATGAGCTTGTTTCAAGGTGGTGATGATGTTTATCGAAGATTTTCTGCATCGCTGCTCTTTCGTTTAGGCAATGTTCGAATACGGCTCACTTTGTTCTGACCTTTTTTCATCCAGACTCATTTTGATTGGTTAAATTGTGTTTTCTGTGTCCTCGGAGGCCTTTTCTGTTTTGCGTAATGAAAAGCATGAACGTTGGCAATATGGAAATGCTGGCAGGAGAATCTATCATTTAAGACAGCATCACTCTGAAACAATCAATCAGGTTTGTGTAGAGAGGGATTTTTATTTGTTATCGAGTCAGAAAAATTGGCATAAAATAACTGGAACATTACTCCCATTGCTTCTTCGATTCTCTTGCCAGTGAGTCACCATAACAAAACACGGGAGCAGTCCTCCCATAAATATTGATGAGGGAATCACTGCGGGCATAAGCGGCCTGGACCAAGATTAAAATCCATTAATGAATTTCCTTTAAAGTTATTAATTATAGTGAGATATCATTCTGACACTTGTTGAGCTGGGACTAATTCACTTATGTCTCAACATTGCAGAGAGGGCCCAGACTGAGGCTATGTGCTGTTTCATGACTAAGAATAATTTACACTTCTAACTATACTGATCGGATCTGTTTTGTCTAGTCATCTGTTATCTGCATTAGGTGTTTGTTTACCACAGGTACTAGAAATGCAATGTGCATACTGAGGCTGTATGATTGTAAAGAGTTGGGAGTTTGAGACATTGAGTTTGAGACATTGCACCAGAAAAAGGATGAAATCTCAGGCTGAATAAAGGAGTGGTAATGAAATGGCCATTCAGTCTGAATAGTGAGACAGGCAATCTTGCAGGTATAAACAATATAATTTCATATGAAATCAGCATGTACCTGTAAAAATGTTTGAACAACACCCATCCTGCTGGATAGACAGACAAGAAAACTACTGTAGGATCTTGTACTTCCCATTATACATTGGGCAGAAAGCAGGGAAACAACCTGGACAGGTTGCCAGTCCATTAAACCTATAAACCTATAAATTTTCTAAGATGCAGTATTAAAATGATCAGAGCATTGTTCGGTATGTTCCATCAGTGGAGATGCTTTACTGGCACATGCAGGCAACTTTCCTCAGAGTGCTTTTAATTTAGTTGTTGCTGCTATCCTTAACTGAAGTGGGCTGCTTAACTGGGGTGCACAAGGTCAGTTTGAAGAGTGATTCCATTTTTCTGCCACGTATGTGTGAAAAGCACTTGCTATTTCTGGCTGCATAAGTCAACAACGCAACTTCTACTACCTGCATGTGAATTATTAATAGGTAATTTGAAGCTCTTATTTGCGGTAGCCTCGTTCTAACTTTGGGTTAGGTTGGGGTAAACAGGATGGTGTGGCTTTGTCCTCTCTGATGGGCAAGACCGCATAAAGATTTACGTATTGCTCTGTATCTGTGTGGCTCTAGAAAAGTGAGAAATCGAAAAAAGTGAGGAGTAGAGAGGGACTCCATGGTCAAACCATCTGTGGGGTCAATTTCTGTATATTTAATAGAAAGCTTACTGGATGACATGGGCAAGGCAACTGCAGGAATGAGAAACTGTGTATGGAGGATGATTGACAATAAGGTTAAAAGACCACGCCACTGTTTATGCATGTTTTAGCCCATTTATTACAATTCACATATATTACTGTTGACTATTTTCCAAAGCATAATATGCTTTTTGTAGATGTTTAAATGTGTTTTTCCTACCTTCCAGGCAGCCATTCATTTCCATTCATTTCAGTACAGTAAGAAAATCAATTTCAAGAGACTTGAAACTTCAATTTACTTTGAAGCCCACATTAATTTGAAAAGTCTACATGTCTTCTGGTGTGTTCACATGCTGAAGGAAAGGTCTGACATCTGGGACCTTCCCTTCAGCATGTGAACACACCAGAGGGGAAGGTCCGAGTCGTCCGACATCCGGGACTTGTCAGTCAGCTGCCAAACAGCGCTGTATTCAAGTACTATTTGGTCGGAAAATGAAACCCAGAAAAAAAACAATAAGCAAACATGGACATCATGGAATGAATTATTCAGTTTGGCTTCTTCTTCTTGCTTTAAATAAGTTCTGTCACAGTCCTAAATGTTTACCATGCAGAGACACCCACACAACAGAATGTACATCTCCTCTGGAAAATAGCACAACAAACTAAATTCAAATGTCCATGACTTCTAACCCCGGCACAAATGTTCGCCAGAGCAGGAGAGAATTTTAAGGTGGGGTTATCACCTTAACGTTAAATAGATAAATAAATACATAAATAAATGAATAGGGAAATCAAGTAAATATTCAAAAATCTAAAAAAGCATTGTATGCTTTGGAAAATGCACAGTAGTAATGTAAAGTATGTATGCAGTGCAGTAAATGGGCTAAAACATGTAAAAACACAGGTATGGCCGTTTAAATAAGGTCATCATGTGAGTGATGGAACAGTACAGTATAGGGATGTAACTGCATTTGGGGGTGTCATTTCTCTTTTGCACACATTTCTTCGCTCTCGCCTGTCCCTTTATGGAAAAAAAAAACCTTAACTTTGCATTGTCTTTCACACTGTTCAGCGAACATTAACTGGTGTTGGCAAGGTGCTACGGATTCATCGTTCACTGCTTCTGGTGGGCAGCCCTCCACACAGAGGTCCCTTCACAAACAAGGCTGACACTGCTTCAACTCGCCGCTATTCATCTTTGCTAATTAAGTCCGACAACACGTTAGTCACAGTTATGCTGACTATCAATCATACTGTGAGACCATGAAACTGGGGGGTGGATGGACAGACACATGATGAATGTTCCAGTCTGAGTGTCTTTGGGTTGGTCATACAGTTTGCGCCTGGATCTTTTGGCTGCGGTGCGTATTTAGTGTTGCATGTATCAGGGCTGTAAGAAATACTGCAACAGTGAGAAACTGCAGTTAACAGCAAACCGTACGGTGTGAGTCAGTGCTTGCTCTTGTACAAAATCTGAGGAATTGCACCTTGAATGCATGAATGCGTGTATACACACAAACACAGTGTTCAAACATGCACACATACAGTGTTCTGGTACATTCAGTCATTTAAAAAAAAAAAGAATTACAGAAGAATACAGGATGCTGGAGCGTTGTCTTATGTTAGAGGTTAAAGGTGCTCAATTGAGGGTCTACTGCAGTGTTTCTCAACATGGGGTCCGGGGACCACCAGGGGTCCTTGAGGGGGTCCCCAGGCAAAGTGATGAATCGTTAAACTTCACCATTATTTCATTTACAAGAAGTTAACACAATTAGAAAATGTAGAAGAATGACTGTTTTGATCATAGTTTCACTGTTATCTCTTTACCTACAATACAGATAGTCATGGAATTCAGGACAAAGTCATATCCAACAATAAAAATATTCGCATATTTTGGTCCGAGACACAAAATCTCATCAAACAGGGGTCCGAGGCCCAAATGTGGACTAAATTAGGTGTCCTTGAAATGAAAAAGGTTGAGAATCACTGGTCTACTGGATACAGCCAACAACCAACTCTGTCTATGAATTGAACAAAAGAAAAAAATATTTTTAAATTAATGCTGCAAGTTTTTTTTCAGTATCCTTGCTGGTTTTTCACCACAGAAATGCCATTCTGTGGAAAGAAAAACAGGTTTCCATTTTGTGAAGTTTTCTCATGAATACTCTGAGCAGGAACTACACAACATTAAAAAAATAAATAAATCTTTGTATGTATTTTGTGAGTGAAGAGGAATGGGCAAACGATGAATCTCCTGTAACCGTCACCGTTAAAAGAGGCCACGACTATTTTTTATCTCTTGGTGTACACAGAATAAGAATCTGTCTGACCAAAGGACACATTCATCTCTGTGTTCGAAGTGCCAAAGAGCCCAAGGTCTACTGTTATAATAAGGAAATAAAACTTTTAAACCGCCTCACTTTTTCCTGTCGGCTGAAAGGGCTATAACAAGATCCTCCTTTTATTTGTTGTTGATATGACTCTTGTTTGCCCTGAGCAACTTTCCTAGTTTCATTACTATCTGTTTGCTTCTGCACAACGAATTTGTGATTGATATGATCTCTTTAGCTTTTCATACCTTTTCTACATTTTTTGCAAATGCTTATCTAGGTGTGCTATTTTTATCCCAGACTACTAAATGTGCAACCCAAGGAATTCTCTCCATTTCTGGTAAAAGCCGACTCCCTCGGCTGCACTGTGTGTCTGACCAGCCTGCTGCGAGCGGTTTAACCACTTTGTAATGGAGAAAACTTTCCCTCCGGAGCAGTTTTGTAGCTATTGTTCCAACAGTTGGGAGATACCTTCCACAGGTAGGAATTAGAATGAATTATCCAAATCTCATATTTCTAATATCACCTCAAAATTTATTTATTTTTTTTGGCATTTTAATGCTTTATTTGACAGATACATAGTATGAGAGAGACAGGAAGAT
>OMOV01101264.1:0-10000 GCA_900312565.1 Beryx splendens | reverse complement strand
AACACAAAAAATATGGTACTTTTTTTGGCATTTTCACCCTTCATTGGACACATTTAAGTAGAGACAGACAGAAAAGATTGGAGAAGAGAGAGAGAGAGAGATGACCTGGGCCAGATTTTAAACCAGGACACTGCATTTACATGGTCTGCACCTTAAGACCACTGACCCAGCAGGACCCAGCACCCCTCAGGTGGAGGAGTGGGGTTGGGCTACCTTGACTTTAAAAACTCCACCTGTTAACAACAAAGTGCTGCGGTAACACAGTGTTGTTAGAACTAAGAGAATTGCTGAAAAAAATATTTAATTCATGTGTTGACTTGCACGCCACTGCACTCTGCTGCGCAGCACTTTGCAAAAAGCGCCACGCATGATCGAACGGAGGGAAGCAACGAACAAACGAAGAGCGAACAAACAAATGATAAAACCAATCAACGAATGAACCAACAAACAGTCAGCAAGCACAAAAATGTTTCTCTAGAAGGAAATAATCAACAGCACCGATGTTATTATTTTTAAACTTTGATCTTTGGTTCCTGTACCTGGGATAAGAGACTCTGGCCAATAAGACTGCTAGTCTGTGACAACACGGGTCAGGCCCAGGCTACACTGCAGATGTTTCAGAGTGCGGCCCAAGATAACCCCAAAGTCCCTTCTGACTGTCCTGCTCTCAGCTAAAGGCTAACAGTGATGGCATTTTGCCATCAGGGCTCCTAAAACCTGGAACGCCCTGCCTGAAGAACTTAGGCTAGCTAATTCAGCGTCACCTTTTAACTAACTGCTTAAAACTCTCTAGAGATTTGTTTTTATGTAATGACTTTCATTTTGCCCATAAAATCTTGTATTCTTTTTTTTTTTTAAATACTTTTTGAATGTGCTTTCTAATTTGTCTCAAATAATACATATTTTAGTATTAGTATTTAGTCTTAGTGCTATGTAAGTACTGAATAAGAGTAAGATTTTTTTTTTTATATAGGTTTTGAAATTTTTTTTTTTTACCATTTATGCTTCTATTATGTTCACTCTTTTTTTGGAAGATGAACCACCAGAATTGTTGACTGGACATTGATGTGCAACTCTTGTGTATTGTAAGACCCCCTCAACAGGCTTATCCTACTAAATAAATAAAATCTGCTCTCATAAGAATAATGCTTATTGTGTCATTCTGTGAACCAGCGGAGGCGGTGTGTCTTACCCGTGAAGCAGCGTAAACAGAGGCTCCCTGCTTGACCAAGGTGTCAGCGATGCCCACATGACCCTCCTGGGCCACCAGATGCAGAGGGGTCAGTCCGTTCTGGGAGACACAGGAGGAATGGACAGGCGAGATGGGCAAGCTATCTTTTTTAAACAGCACTTTTAAGGTGTTAGGGTATTCAGGTTAGATGCTAAACAGTGGACAGAAACAAAAAGTGCAGGAAAGGAGATGACATGCAACAACGTTTATCAGCTGGGTTTGAACCCACAATGTCACAAGTACATCACAGTACACAAGCTGACAGATCTCTTCAATTAATTCCTAACTGTAAAGTATTCATGATTTGACCCTAACTTGATACTTTTGTTCAAAATCTCTCATAGATATCCAACTCTAAAATGTCAAGTCACCAGCTGTTAATCCTCTTTGAAACTGATTACAGTGCAATACTTTGTTGACCCTTGAGTGACAGCATACCATGAGCCAGGATTAAAAACCCATTCACCTCCTTCATACGATCACTTAAGTGTCTGCTTTTTTTATGCACTAAACAGTCACTATAAATTATTAATCAAAAGTCGTCCAAATCAAAACACAGGCCTCCCACGAGTGCAAATAAATTGTTTTGAATGACATGGTGCTGTTGTTTCTGTATTGGTTTCGTTGTTCTGTCAACAGATAGAAAGAGGAGGAAGGAGATTTGAGATTTTTGTGTCTTTACATGAATTCAAGTTTTACAAAGTCCTGTAAAGGTAAAGAACATGTCCTGACCCTTGGGCTTAAGAAAACCTGAAATCGTAAAATGTCATCGATCTTCCATAAGGGAGTGTTTTCCCCCCTCTAAATTCTTATGATATTCTAATCTTATGTACAAAGTTTCTTAGATACAAAGTTTACATCCAACAGCAGTGACATGCTGTTATGTAAATCCAATTTCGCTCTCTGGGACTGATAAAGTTGAATCCAGTCTAATACTGCACCTTGTTTCCCAGGTTTACGTTGGCCTGTTTGGAGATGAGCAGGGCCACCATGTCGGGCCGTCCCTCCTGAGAGGCCAGGTGCAGGGGCGTGATGCCTTGGAGGGATTCGGAGTTAGCCGATGCCCCGTTCTGCAGCAGACAACTGGCCACCTCCATCTGGTTCTGCTTGGCTGCTATGTGCAGGGGGGTGTAGCCATTCTGTAGAGAGAGACAAGGACATACAGTACATGCACAGACAGACGGATGAACAGGCAGACAGATAAGTGGACAGTCCACTGATATGAATGGAGTGTTGAGTTGGTTGGCTAAAGTGTGGTGCACAGTAGAGTAACGGAAGGGTTAATTTATAATCTGTTATGTATTCATTTTGAATTTTACTTTACCCACTATCCTTTAAAAGGTTAAGAGAGGGCACCACTTTTTTAATACGGTCGATGTCTCATTCTGGACTGAAACTCAAATGCTTTTGTGTGAGAGTGCTTCAAAGTTGATGCGTCAATGCTACACAAGGATAGTCATGGAGGCTAATGTGTTTTGAGTGTCGTACACTTGTTTGGAGTGTGTGTGTGTGTGTGTGTGCGTCCGTGCGCGCGTGCGTGCGTGCGCATGTGTCTTACTCGGGCAGTGCTGTGTGCAGATCCTCCTTTGCTGACCAGGAGTTTAACAACATCCAGGTTGTTGTGATGGACGGCCACATGAAGGGGGGTCAGACCATTCTGTAAAACACACACACACCATGTAAATTATGTAGACCCCATCTTAATAAACAAACAAACAAAGACACACACACACCTACATAATGGCCCACTACCATCATCTTTTCTGTGCATTTACTGCCTTCTAAGCAGTGGAATATTACGTGGGTGTAAATAACAGCGAACACAGTACGGATTCTCTCACCTTCCCAGCTGCGTTGGGGTTCGCTCCTCGCTCCAGCAGCAGCTCAGCTACGTCCACCTTTCCATATTTAGAGGCCACATGGAGCGGTGTGAAGCCTTTCTGCTCAAAAAAACACAAAAACAAAATCAATAGAGTTGTTTACCATGCTGCTCACTGCTGTACAACATGCTCCTTGTTATTGAATAAAAACTATGTATTACCAAAGGTTTATCAATAATAAAATGCTTATTCTCATTAATTGCCATGTAGTTTAGAAACTATACAATGTGTTTTTAACAATCGTCAAAAACCCAACAGTAATGAAACTCAATCTAAAAGACGTGTGATGTGAGAATAAGGGATCATTATAAAGATGTAAGAGAGCGTGCAGATTACTAAAAAGCAGAGATAAATGAATGGGAGATCTAGAAGTAGGCAGACAACAGAAGATTGTATTTGCACTCGGTAGCTCCCTGCTGTGAATGTGAGTAACTGAAAGAATCTGTACTGAAAAATAGCATACATACTCAATAAATCTTTCCTGAAATTACCATAAGTAAAAGTGGTCTCTCAATACAATATACACCGTCCTTTTTCTTTATGAGTAAATGCCTGATCAAGACCACCTGAGGCTGAAATATTGTTGAACTATTACACTAAGGGAGCATTAATCCAGATGCAAGTATCTTTTTTCTATCTCATGCTCTCTATGCTACCTTGGTCATCTTGGTCTGCTGTGCCGCTTCATCCAGCAGGAGCCGAACGGTGTGGACATGTCCTTCACGGGCGGCGATGTGCAAAGGTGTGTGGCCTGCGGTGGTGGCTGAGTCTGGGTTGGCCTTGTGCTCCAGGAGCAGCTTGACAAGCTCCTTGTGGCCCATACGGGCCGCACAGTGTAGGGGGGTCTGGTCGTCCTAGACAAGGAGGAGGAGGAGAGAGGTTAGTTCATGCTGATTACAGGAAAACAAATACCACTAAGCATATATTGCAAGAAAATGCCTGTTGTTTAAAGGATCATTCCTGTTATTTTCAACCTGGGCCTTATTTTCTATAGTTTTTGCCATCATGACAATTGATTGTGTTCAAATTTCTTCCCCTTACTTCACTGTATTATGAGTGTTATTGTGTTGAAAAGACATGTAATCACTTTTTGGGTGCAGCTGCTGGAGCTTGCTTGGGTCCTTGAGTGTGTATTGGAGAGCAGTGCTACTTGCGGACTGCAGTGAAGTAAGCGACCAAATGGTGAACACAATCAATTGTCATGATGGCAAAAACTAGGAAAATAAGGTCCAGGTTGAAAATAACCTGAATTATCATTTAATATCGCATCCGTCTCACAACCAAAAAGCAAATGTAAAAACAGTGTGCAATACTGTACCTGGGGGTTACACGCCCTGGCTACGGGACACGTTGTCAGTATCGGGTACCAGGGATCAAACCTGCAACCTTTTCACTAGTGGGCGGCCACCCAAACCAACCTGCCACCCATGTATATTAAGCTTATTATGTAGGCTACTTGAGGAAGGCTTTATGTAACTTGCCTGGCATATTAACAGCTTCAAAACTGGACAGCACCAAGACCTCTTTGATTTTTTTCTTAAAATATATTTTTTTAGTTCCTCTGTTTTGCGGAGGTCATTATTTGATATGGTTTTTATGCTGTTCACAACTGTGAAATGGCAGCTATACCAGGCATGTTGCACATGGGGATGCAGGCATATTTGTTTAATGTATTCTATCCATCTTGTCTACGAGCGATACAGCATTGACCCTTGTCCTCTTTACAAGCTGTTGCCTGTCATGCTGGTGATCTCAGACTCAAACTCTAAAAAATATTACTGTACGTTGCTCTGGAAAAATGAATGTGACTGCAATATTACATACTACCGAATGGCAGCCATATGCAACATTTGCTTAGGGCCGGGACGAGTGAAAGCTGACAGAATGGTTACCTTGGCCTTGGCGTCCACCTGCGCCGTGTTCTGCAGCAGGAACTGAGCGACTTCACAGTGTCCTGCTCTGGACGCCATGTGGAGCGGAGTCTCCACTTTCTGGTTTAGATAAACACAGATAAACACGTCACTCACACTACAACACAAAATAATCAAATGCCGTTTTCGTGATAGATAGTATACTCTGTACAGCGTATGAAGAGCTGTATTTCCAAATGTTATGTGTATTTTGGAGGGGGGAAAGGACTCATGCTAGGAGTCATATACTGTCCCATAAAGAGTAACATTTTGTTCTTTGTTCTTTTTAATCTTTTATTATTATTCTGACGCTTTTTGATTTTGGTCCTTTGAATAATTTTTTGTTAAACTTTGAAACACAACTTTTTTATGTCCACCTGGTTCAGCGCTAAGATTCAGTCCATCAATTTCAGTAATAATGAATTTGTTCATGCTCATTCTTAAATATCCATTTTAGTCACTGAATTTCTGTATTGATTTACTTTTTGAATCGGTAGAACAGAAAGTGAACCACACTATGGCTAATTGTTGAGTTTGCAACATAATGAATTAATCTTATAAAGAAAATAAGTATTTTATTCAGTCTGAAAAAAATGCCAATACGGTAAGATCATTTTAATTTCTGCAGTACATTTCAACTTGAAGAATTTTCTTCACACAAGTAAAAATATCTTGAAATAAGACGTGGCTCTACTTGTTTCAGTATCATGTCTCTTGAGTCAGGAAACTGAAAAAAGTTTGATTGAACTAGAGACAAGGCCATTTTTTTTATTTTTAGAAATAAGACTTTAAGAATGGACACATGATTACATGACTTGTTCACATGGACGGCCTTTACAGTGAAAAGTTACACAAGGAGCCCTCACCACATTGGAAGCATTGGGCGAAGCCCCTCTATGGAGAAGGTTCTTCACTATGTTCAAGTGGCCCATGAATGCTGCTACATGGAGAGGAGTGAGACCAGACTGCACACACACACACACACACACACACATACACACACACACAAAGAGAGGGTCATCAGGTTGTATTGTTTTAGCCATCACATGAAACTGCTTAACGCTATTCCACTATTGAGAAGTAAAGTGACATCTGCTATATTAGCAGTGTTGTGATGGTTAGATGTTTGACTTGAAAAACAACATCATCCCTAACAGCCATGCCTAGGGAACAGGGGATATGTGAATCTAAAATTCAGCATTTTCATTGTCAGTTCTAATCCATATACATGCTGTAACACTGAAAGAGATTGACTACTATTATGTGCAAGGCGGTATATGCACATCCAAAATGCAAACACATGCTTGATACAAAAGGCAAGACGTGCCTGTGGCTCAGTTGGGGTGAAAACCTTGTTGATTACACCAGTATGGGAGAGTTTTCGAGATCTGCTCTTTTTGTCACTGACATGTCATCATCTCACCTCTGTGACAGCTTCTAAAGAGGCAGAGTGCTTCAGCAGCAGGTCCATGGAGCGCATGTGGTTCTTCTTACAGGCAATGTGGAGAGGTGTGAAGCCATTCTGGACACACAGTGGAAACAGCACAGTTAGACAAATACATGTCCAGTCCTGAAGCTGGAATCACAGGCTTCCCTGTTTAATTTAATATATCAGCAGTGTGTACATGTGTAGTTTGAGTTTTGGTTCCACATCCATCCAAGTTATTGTTCTAGTAAAGGTTGCAATTCTAAAAACATTTTTCACTGGATACTTTATTGTATTCAACAGATTCATTCTAAAGTTTGGGACACTTAATTCTGTTTTAGAAGAAAATTAGTCTAAATTATGCTTGTGACTCTTTTCACAGAGTCGTGTTAATTTTCTAATTTTCTCCAGCAGCGACGGTGATTTTCTTGCACAGAATTAAACACTGAACTGGCAGTGTAAGATTAGTTTTCATTTTACAAAATAGCGAGTAATGTGTATCTTCAATTGTAACCAAGTCTGCAAACGGTGAATGAGCAGAATCAAGATGATATTGGCAAAAACATCACAGATGCCAAACATAATAATAACAATAATCTAAGAATTCAATAATAAATTCAGTTCACTACATCATGAAGACCACAACGGACACACAGTAAGACTTACCTAAAGGATCTTATTTATGCTTGTTATGTTGTGAAATCATCAAAAAAACAGTTACTCACCAGCGCCCTTGCATTGGCTTTGGCTCCCTTGTCCAGCAGGACTTTGGCCATGCGATGATGCCCGCAGTGGGCCGCTACATGAAGAGGGGTCAGGTGGTCCAGCGTGATGTCATCAATCTCAGCGTTGTATTGGAGTAGCTGCCTGACACAGTCCATGTGATCCCCCTGGGCTGCCATGTGGATGGGGGACAGACCGTTCTGTAAGCGGGGGATAAGGATGGAGGGAGAGACATGAAAAATGGGAGGGAGTGGGACAGAAAGAGAGGTAGAGAAGGAGAGAGAGGGAAAGACAAGGCAAGGAGAAAGGGAGAGGGAGGGAGATGGGAAGAGAGAGGAAAAAATGAAAGAGGTAAGGGAAGGAGAGGTAGATAAAGGGAGAGAGCGAGAGAGAGAGAGAGAGAGAGAGAGAGATAGAGAGAGAAGAGAGACAGGGAGAGAGAGACAGAGGGGGAGGGAGACAGAAAGAGATAAAGGGAGACTGTCAAAATGTCTCTGAACCAATGTTGCCAAACTAAATCCCAGCACATTTATTATACATAGTCCGTTAAGTGATTCTGATTCTGTTTTCTGACTTTGAGAGAAGCAGAGAGACCCTATGAGACCACACAGGGGACATAATCTTCAAATAAATGACACTAAAATAACTCTGATGATAACGCTGTCGGCAAGGAAGCTTGAGGCAAAGATTACCGCTAAGTATGCAAATCCATGGCTGCAGTGTCTCGGAGCTTGGCCTGTTCAGTCTCCCGATGTGTCAGAGACCAAAAGGCCGTTTATCCCTGCTTGACCTTCATCTTAGCCAAAGTGTCTTAAGTTTGGCCAAAGTGTCTTCAGGATCCACTGCAATAATTTCAGCTCAGTCAGGGAAAGTTTGATGCTGATTTCTAACACAATGAGCATCAGTGTTTTTCTGTTTTTGACGGTTAGATGGGACAAAGTGCGTAGGACTGAGTGAGAGCCGAACCTTCCACTGCAGACAACATTTCTATCTTTGGAGAACAAATATCCAGAGTTGGAACTTCGGCACCCAGCAACAATGGAGGCACAACGATTTTGGCTGTTTGGCAAGTAGCTGCATGGCTATTGTCTGACAGACTATGGGACACCTAATTAACTCATATACTGTCGACCAATCAGAGCATTTTGTGAAACCTATAGCGTCGGTTGGAATTCCAAATCTGTTTGATTCTTTTTGTTTACGGTTTTCAAAGGCTGTTAGTCAAATTTCCACAATGCTGACATTTATAATAATTTGGATAACTTCACATTAAAAGGTCCCTTGTTAAATTATACCAAGAAATATAATTCCTGTTGCACTGGACCTTAAACTTTCTAGTAAACAGATTTATACATCAATCTTCTGATAGCCTTAGATACATCATTAATGAAATAACCTGGGCTTCCTTTTTTTTTTGGTTATTTTGATTTTTTTTTTGGTTATTTTGGTTCTTTCAACTGACTCAATATTCAAAAAGTCAAAATCTAATTTGAACAGGAAAGCCTGCTCTGTGCTGATTAAAAAGCCCCCCTGGTAAACACTGACTGAGCCTCAGTCTGTTTTTAGACTTTGTAAAGGTTATGCACTGCATCTTCCTTTTCTTTCTGTACAGGTGCAGTGCATGTGGTCTTTCCTCCATTTGATCTACCTTGGTTTTAGCCTGGATGGGAGCGCCCTGGTCCAGCAGGATCTCGATGATGCGGACATGACCATTCCTGGCCGCACAGTGCAGAGGAGTCAGCTCATCCTGGAGAGAGGACGGGCAGACAGAGAAGGGAGAGAGACAGGAAAAGAAATTGAGAAGGTGCGAAGCAAAAGGAAAGACAGAAATGAGAAAAGCAGCAGGGAGAGGGAGGAAGGAAGACAGACGGGGAGAGCAAACAGCAGGAAGGCGTTAAGAGTTACGCACAGAAGTGACAAAATGTCTTAAAAAAGTGTCGGTGACTTCCACTGTAGACAAAACACTGCTGAGTACAAAGCGCAGGAGAGCAGGGCAGAGAGCGGAAAGCAGCTGAACGGTGCAGAACACGCTACCTTAGTTTTGGCATCAATCTGTGCCCCTCTGTCCAGCAGTAGTCTGACCATGATCACATTTCCCCTCCTGGAGGCTATGTGAAGGGGCGTGATGCCATTCTAGAGAAGCAGCGGTTGAGAAAGGAGTCAGTAATGTCACTCATCACCTTTCTAGATAACATAGAACTGCACTTTATTGTTGTTAAGAATGAGATATAAGAGTTAGAGTCCAAATTGGTGTAAAGCCTGACATCGTATGGTATAAGGCATGCTGCTGATCTTGGGTGCCAGGTGATGTCACCACCTGTTGTACTCTATAGGAGGTGACATCACCTGGCACCAAAGATCAGCCAATAGCAGATGGGCATTACAGTAGTATGGCTTTTACCATTAGAATTCAGGTTTTACACTAATGTGGGTTTGGTGTTTAGTTACTCTTTAAGGCATTCTTCTCTCAACATAGCCTCTATTCATACAACACCATCATAGGGTTTCTAAAATGTGTGCTCAAACCACCCGTCCACCCACCCCCCAAATGCACACACACACCCACACATCCACATTTCCAACCAAAATGTTCTATCAGCACATCCATCATTTCTTTCTGGTGTCATCTCTGATCCGGGCAGATTGCAGCTGAGATGAACTGACCTTGGGGGTGAAGTTGACATTGGCTCCTCTGTTAAGCAGCAGTTGGGCTACACTCAGGTTCTCATAGTGGGCTGCGATATGGAGAGGAGAGAAACACGTCAACCGAGAGAGAGCGTGCGAGAGAGCGTACACGAGAGAGAGAAAGTAAGAGAACAAGAGCAAGAAA
>OMOV01101231.1:0-10761 GCA_900312565.1 Beryx splendens | reverse complement strand
GCAGACAGTGGTCGTGTGCTCCACTAAAAGGCTGTAGGGATATTTCTGTCTGTCTGTGTAGCCAGTTTTTGTGTGTGTGTGTGGGGGGGGGGGCTTACCTCTTTTTAATGCAAATTAATGTATCCCTCTTTTTGAACATAAACTGCAAAAATCTCCCTCTTGAGTCATTTAGTTGAGTTTTAAGTCTTAAAAATCTTATTTAAAATCTGTCAGTAGGGTGAGAGCTTCGCTTGTTTCCAAAGCAGACTTTAATCAAGTGACATCGTGATATTAGTGGAGTGATCTGTTATTTTGGAGAAAATGTTTTTTCAGTGTAGATTTAAGAGGAAAAGTGAGCAGAAACAATAGTTTACCCCGCCACCCCCCACGCCCCCTTGTTGAATTGTAACAAAATGGCCCACTCTCTCTGTCCCTCAGTCTGGCCTGGGAGAAGACAGATGGAGGCTCCGTTCTGTCTTGGCTGCTCCACATACCGGGGATGTGGAGCACCCAGGGTGGGTTCATCCAGGGCCAGAGACCGAGCCGGGCCAAGTACTGGCCGTGGACAAGGAGTACTGTCCTTAGTCCAGAATTAGGCGGCGCGTTTCCCTCCATAACTTACTAGCCTGCCCAGCAATGTAAGAATCAGCTGGCATAATGACGTCCGATTTATATCACATTGGAGTTTTACCCTATTTTCTCATTTTTACATTCATGGACTCATTTTCTGACAGTGATCGAGTCGCTTCATTTTTATTTGGATGGTGTCTGACATCCAGTCTTGCAGTAGGTGCAATGTAAATACGCATCATCCCAACATGTCTTTTATTTGCCTTTCCCCCAGGCAATATTTGAGTTAAGGCTGCCTTAGCCATCGTAACAGCTAAACAACGAGTCTTAGAATAGCTGCTGCGTTTATACAATACAGGTAGAGCCACAGAAAAGATGGGAGGCAGAGGAACTACTGCTGTCTGGACAGGAATGTAAAGATATAGAGAGGCAAGATGGCATCCATCTTGTAAGCACACAGTAGACACTTGGCTGATTAACAGTCAATCCAGTCACAAGAGGGTGCTCAACTTCATTATCGAGAGGAAGGACATGTAGAGGCCATTCATACTTTTCTGTCACATCTCCAGTGAATGCCTTACGTTTCTTTCTGTTTGGTTTGTTTGTATAACCTACAGGAAAAAACTCCCTCCTTGCTGTGTGTGTGTGTGTGGGGGTGTGTGTGTGTGTGTGTGTGTGTGTATTTATTACTACCTCCAGCAGCAGAAGACCAGCCTCCTAGGTGTGTGTGCTGCAGCTGGTGTTGTGAATCAGGCCGATGACAGACACCTCAGATAACCCGGCTATTTCACAACACCAGGGTGGCACCACACCGCTGCCGACGAGCAAGCCGAGATGCTGCAAGGCCCGCAGTAAAAAACAACCCACCACACAGAGGGCTCTGATATCTCAGGGTTTTCCTAATTAAAGCATGTTTTTTCCAGTGTTTTCTCCACCTCAGCACTACTGAAGTAGAGGATTATCCTACCAATTACCACACACAGTCAGATTTGAGGATGCTCTTTAAAAAAAACAACTGGCATATGTTTTCAGTGGTGTGTAAGCGGATTTTGATAGGTTGTTCTATGTATCAGTCATGTAAAAAGAACATGCTGTTTGCCCTATGAGCCCGAACGAGGGAGAAGAAATGTTTCAATAAACTTGGATTTTTCTCCAGTCTCTGCCTTATATGTGGTAACAACTCTCTGGTTTCTCTACACCTATACATCTCTGTCCTTCACACAGTCTTTCCTGCAAAAAGGCCCGTTCTTTAAAGGGTGTTGTTTGCTCAGTTAGACCTACTGTGCACATTAATGAGAAACAGAATGACTTGGCATACTTTCTGCTTCAGGCCATACTGCTTCAGGCTACTTAATCGGCCGAGACCGTGGTTAACACAGCCACATACAATAGCGCCTATTTTTACCCAACGCACACACACAAGACATCTCTACACTACAGTGCACGCACGCACACACATACACACACACACGCACACACACACACACACACACACACCGGCCTAGCCAACACAATAGAGTATAAAGGAGAGTCCAAGGTCACTGTTAAATACCCAGACAGTACTGTGGTTCCTAACACATGAAGCTGTGTAGGTCATGTTCTGGCCTCGCCATCCCTTCATATTAGTCTTTCTCATTCTTCCTTCACTCTTTCATAATCTTCATTCTTCTTTCACTCTTCCTTCATTCTTCTCACTCTTCTTTCACTGAAGATGTGTAACTAGTAGCAAAGGCAGAATGCTGAGAACTAACACGTTCGGTTAGAGCTAGATACAGCACCTCCAGAGTCTCACTTTGACCTTGGTTTGTTAACTATATTAATACGACTATATTTGTACAACACCTTCCTTGAAACTATATGGGTATTCTTCACATGGCAGCTAGTGCTACAGCAGGCCTATACTTTGTGCTACAGCTTATTATGCTTTAAACAGACTGCCAGTGTGAACAAGTCCATATTCCAAAAGTCTACAGGTTCCACAGCCACATTAAGCTGTCATATTTAATGGTTTTAGGGCAATTTACCACATTGTTACTAGTATTTCTGTTTTTTTGTATCCAGTGTTTTCCCTTTGATGGTAGCAAGTAATTAGGAGAAGAAGTCTCCCTTTTTTATTTCTGATTTTTCTGCGTCAGTTTTAAGCTCATTCACTTCCATTCATTTTCAATTATGGATCTTGTCATAGTCCTTGGTGAAGACCTTGACATTCCTTTTTCAAGAGACTGTCAAGTCCTGGTGTAAGAGTCAAACAAGGGAGCAGAGATGATATTTAAGTGAAGAATGAAGCAATTTATTGAACAGTCTTAAAAAGACTACAAAGGGAAATAATTTCCAGCGTAGTTGATAAAACAGAAGTTAACAGCTAAACGTTATCACAAGCGACCTTAAAAATGACAAGTTAGTGTGCTACCAACAGCATGAGAGAGAGAGAGGGGGGGGTCGACTGCTGGGGCAACACAGACACGGGCTGAAGGACAGAGTGCTGACCACCACACCATGCTGTGCATCACCCACATGCATCGTACACACAGCAGGAAGTGCACCAGAGAATGTTTACGTGCAGGGCACACACTCACACGCACAATGAGCAAGGTGTATTGAAAGGACAGTTGCTTTTTGGATTCAACTGTTGGAGATGACCTCTTTGGCCCTGTGTGTTTACTGGACAGCACTTCCCGTAACCTGGTTGTATGAACGCTCTACAGTAAGTGATGAAATTCTGAACAGAATCATCATGATGGCAAAAAGTAGGAAAATAAGGCCCAGGTTGAAAACAACCTGAGTTATCCTTTAAGGAGCTACACCACCAACCCATAAGACTGACTGATCACTATGCAAGAGGGGAAAGAAGGGATTCAGGAAGGGATTAAGATTAAAAACCTCCCTTTTACAGTCTGCTCCACATGTTAGACTTTTTCTTTCATATGTTTCGGTGCCCCACTGTGAGCTACCTCCTTTCTGACATAAAGTGAGCTTCATCTAATGTCACTGGGAAGATAATCCTACATTTCTCCCTAAGAGAGAAAATACCAGTGTGAAACAGGCATTCCTTAACAACACCCACAGCCTCAGGCGTACGCGTTGTCTTGGGCACCTTCCCTAACGGGGCACCGGTTGGCTCCTGTGTGCACGTGCCCGCTGAGCAAACCCTCAGCCTTGTCCTGGACAGGTGTTCATTAATTGGCCCAGCAGTTCAGGACGGGACTGAAACAGAGCAACACGTTTGACGGCAACTATCGTATTGATAATAGAAATACACTTTATTGAAAATACCAATACAGCAATGGTCCTAAACGGCTTGAAGGTGGGTGGAGGCAAAGTTAGATGGCTTACTAGGCCAAAATTTAAGAAAAATAACGTAACCTATAGGCTTATGTTTGTCTATTCGGGCATATTCAGAAATGTTGTTCGACCAAAACGCAATAATTTCTTGTCATAGTCGGGCTAAACCGCTAAAGTAGCTAGAGGGTGAATAAATTATTCAACATTTTACGCAGTTAAAGTGGAAATATTCATTCTTCAAACCAGCTGAGCGCGGTCCTCGTGGTTCTCCTCGGCTTGACGCGCCATGGTGTTGTGGGTAAGTGTGGCCGATTGAGAAGGAGGTCAACTCCAAAATGCATTGCACAGGTTCAAACATAAGTATGAAATGGCTCAGAATGCAGTCAAAGGCGTGTTTTATGCCCTAGGAACCTGCAGCGTGGAGTACTGCACTGACCCCTCCAGATGCGTCCTGTCTCAAGACCAAAAACGTTGCAAATGCGCCACCGGCTATTATGCAGACCGGTGCGACAGAGGTGAGCCTGTTGTAGTGCTGTGTATCTGGAAAAACTGGTTTGGGTTGTAATGTCCTAATTTGTCAATTTTATGCAATCATCCCCTGACCATGAATTGACCTTCCTTTAGTAAGCAAGATGGCATTTGGTGAAGTTAGAAGTTCCTATCTTTGCTTTCTTTATTGATCCTTAAAGAGGTTGTTCAGAGAAAAGAGAGAGAAAGCTCCCACACACTGTCTACTGAATTTTGTTTATAGAGGAATTAGTAACATTTCAGTACCCACACCTCAGTTTATCTTTCATACCTCAGTGTTTGATACTTAAAACTTAACAAATATAATCTGATATACTGAACTTTAGCACCAGCATATTAGACTGACAACAGTTTCTCGCTCACAATCAGATACAGTGCAGGATGGGATGGGTGGAAATTAATGAAAAATCGTTTATATTCCCATTTTCATGCGCTGTATTTTTTAAAATGTGGAAATGAAACAGTATTTCTGTCTTGTTCCTAATCTCAAGCATTCAATTCAGATGTCTCCCCACCCTGCAGCAGAAAAACATCCCTCCTGTCTTGCATCTCTAATTTTACAGATGCAGACATCAAAGCGATGTGTGGGAAGGACTTCATAACCGTCCGGGTGGTTGAAGATTTCTTCAGGTATTACAACGTACCGCTGGAGTCCCTGCACTTGCCCAACAAGTCTTGTCGCGCTCAGAGAGAGGTGATCGATGGCGTGCCGTACTACATATCCAGGATATCCAAAGACCAGTATCTGGCCTGTGGAGGCAAACCACTGGAGGTAAAACCGCAGCACTGGGCCTTTTTAAATGCTACAGCGCAAACTAAAATGTCAGTTTTGGTCAGAAAAGGAAAGGACATGTTGTCTTTAACATTAATCGCCGTTAATCAGTTTTGTTTTGTTTTTATTTCTCTGGTTTTTTGTTTTCTTCCTCCCTCCTCCTACAGAAAAACATCACTCACATCTCGTATTCCCTGAGTCTGCTGTCGGCTCCGCAAGTTACTGGAAACATCATTAGAGATCCGGTCATAAAGATAGACTACACATGTGTCTATCCATACATCAGAGCGGTCAGCCTGCCATTCCCAGTCATCTCTTTCTCCAGGTAAGGATGGGAGTACTGACTTTACATTCTGATGATATTACTTTGGACCAAATTGGCCTGAATCAAGACAACTTACAGTTTGTAGCTGATTGATTATGTCTTGTGTTGTAAATTATGATTTTGTCTTCCATCGAGGATCACAGTAGAAATAGATATTTTGTCACACTTTCTTGTGCCATCCACTGGGGTCAAATATACATAAACGGTTTCCTTCACATATATTTCTATTTCCCGGATAAAATCAAATGTTCCAGGCCAAAATGGAGCATTGTCAAAAGCAGCTAGGCCTACTGAATATTATCGTTGCACCAAATCTTAGACCAAGGCTGTTAGAATTTGCCCAGTGACGAGCTGAAAATTCACTGCTAATGAATACACCCAGTGTATTGTGCTGTGTGAACGGTGTGCAGCACTTTGTGTAATGCTGTACTCTCATCGTCATCAAACACTCAACACTGCCCTCTTCATCCTGTGCCTGGGCAGTGAGACAGTGATGCGAGTGGATGAGCTTGACGCCACAATACAGATGATGCTGTACACAGACCACACCTACACCGAGGCTTACAGCCGCGCCCCCACCATTGAACTGAGAGACAAGGTAGGTAGACCTTCATTCAGTTACCTGCCAATTCAACCCAACCTTTTATTTTGTTCAGCTCTATTTGTTTAAGCTAGTATGTCAGATCAGAGGGGGCTTTAAAGCAATATTCCACTTAACATGGGGGTTATTCAGCACTTGACCGTTATGAAAACTAATCACCAAGATCGGATGCAGCTGGGACTTAACAGCTGGAGTTTGTAGTGTTCAGATTTTTACTTTCCATTCATGTGAATGTGACCACAAAAATAGACTGAAAGATAGATAGACTGACATTTAACACGTTTGTGAACAGATTCAACAACAGATCCCACTGCTGTGATTTTCAACTGACATAATTTCTCCAAACAGCATTTTTATTGATAGAAGAGAACATAGTGGAGAGATACCATTTAGGTGAGAGAGTTCCTGTTTGGGAAAACCTGATCTACTTTTATTTGTGATTATTAATTTTAATGTAAACTAAGAATAGAAATGCAAAACCGTGACGGACCAATGATTGCTTTATTGTTTTAAAAGCGGGATCTGATGTTGAATCTGTTCACAAACGTGTTGCATAGAAGTTTTCAGTCTGTTTTCATGGCCTCATTCAAATGCTACAAACTCGTCCAGCTGCATCTGATTTTGGTGAGAAGTTTATATTCTGGTTTTCATGCCGGTCAAGAGCCGAATAACCCCCATGTTAAAATGAAGTGGAATATTGCTTTAAGTGAAGAATCGTTATTCATTTATCCCAGGTGTTCGTGGAGGTGAAGGTGACGGAGCCTGCGGGTTTCTTCCTGCTGCGGGTTAATGAGTGCTGGGCCACGCAGTCTCACAGGCCCAACGCCACACAGGGATCGGTTCACATGCTGCTTCTTAACGGGTTAGTAGGTACACTGCAGTCTGCACATAATACTCAGACCTGCAGTTTGCCTCACAGATTTAGTCCTTTCCCTCTGCACTCCACATCTTCCCGCTCAACCCGTTCCCACTCTCTTTCCCTCCCTCTCCCCTCCCAGGTGTGTGAATGACAAAACGCTAACCTTCCTCAACGTGACTCTGGGCCAGTCGGGCAGCAATGGGGAAAGCTCCGCTGTTCGCTACAGCTTCGACATGTTCCGCTTCACTGCAGCGCCTCATGACTTCTACCTGCACTGCACCGTGCAGCTGTGCGAGCCGGACGACGACGAGACCTGCAGACCCGTGAGTGGCTTTCCCAAAACCCTCTCGCTGCTCCAGTAATCCTGCTCTATCTAAGCCATTGACTGATAGATTTTTTTTGCTTTTCTTTTTTTTTTTAAATTCAAAATAATTGGAGAGAGTCTGGGGTTTCTGTCAGTATCTTACTGCTCATGTTATTGTTGCTCCATTGTAGTCCAATATTTCCTTTCTATGCCAAGGTGCTTATGGCAGATTGGACCCCGTATTAATTTACAGCACTTATATTGATCAAGATCAGTGAAACACTTGAAGTGAACATGAACATTGCATTTATGAGAAGAAACTCTTTTTCTCTAAGCTTGCATTGAAGATTTAAACTCAGTGCAGTTTGCATACTTAACCATTAAAGGAGGTGTATCATTCATCTATCTTTGGTATGATGCCTTCACCATGCAATCTCAATAGATAACTGTTTTGTTTTTTGTAGAACTGTAAGTCCATCAGTAAGAGAGAGGCGGTGAGAGCAGACCCTATCCAAGGCCTGCTGTCATATGGCCCCATCAGGATCGAGATGCCAGACAGAGCTCAATCCAGTAAGGCTCTATTACATCGTCACCTTTCCTTTTCACTCTTCCCATATTCAACTCTGCAAGACTGAGTTATGGCTGCGTAAGATTAATGACATCTTCAGAATTGACACATACGCTTAGACACGGACATGCTCTTGGATATACAGTATATTCTATGTGTGTTTTTTGTTGTAGGCCTACTGACGATGGTGGTGCTGCCTGTAGCGTGTATCTGGACTGTGGGCCTCTTCCTCATCATCCTCATCAGCGTGGCCAAGGCAGGCAGCAGGAGGCTGGCACAGATACAGGAGTGCTGACATGCTTCTGCTGCCATTGCAGCTTTAATAAAACTTTAAAAAGCGCTCATCCTCCTTCATTCCCGTTCGGAGACATGATTGCCTAAAGTTGTTTTTCACAGCAGGACTAACTGAGATATTACAGGCTCAGGACTATCTCCAGATGTTAACGGATTTAAAGATCTGATTAAGAACCCTGGAATGTGGTTAATATTACAGCCCAGCTGATGGGATTAAAGGGAGCCCTAAAAAGCATTTATTGCTCTTTTTAGGGTTCATCCAGTCCCAGCTGAGCAGCCTCAGTTTGGCCCTGTAGTGGGAACTAGGCTGGTGTGGTTTACAGTTAGAAAGCCACACAGGGTTTTCCTGGAACGGTAAATGCTGTGGCCACTAAACGGCTGCAGCAGGAGTCACCATTTGTAGTGTAGATTATTTTATGATTATTTTATATTCTGGGTATGGGAGCTTCTGTGGGTTGATTTTGTTTGTGCCATTTTTTAAAACTCCAGTTGAGTATAATTATTATTTCGAGGGATGCAAAATGGCAACCATAAACCAGCAACAGATTGACAAAGGATCACTGCAGCTTAATGTGCCTTAGAAATCACAAGTGTATTTCTCAACAATCCTATCGACTCCGACTAAAGTAATGCGGCTGCAGTCTGGTTTAATGTCTCTGGAGTCCTGCTTAGTGTTTGTCGGGAGAAAATGCTGAAGGCAGTGTTTCATTCCCTCACCGGGGAGCACGTGGGAATAGAATGGGAGTGCGGATGAAACTCCTTTGCTTCTTGATCCATAATGATTTTATGTCTGGTCACATTGTAGTCCCAGAAGCTTGACTGTAGTTTTCCACAGTGATCAGCAGATGGCAACAGGAGCCGTCTCTCCTCTGGCTCCTCTTCTGATGTGGGTCTGGTCTGCTGAAGGGAGGGAGGACTCTCTCCTGAGGAAATCTTTTGTTCATCAGATACACCACTGCTTAATGGTGGTCCCAAACACAGTTACATAATACTTTTGCTGCCCTAAATGCAAAAACAAGGAGGTCTATTGGTGCAAAACGGGGCAAAGCATATTGATATTAGACTTCTGAAGTTTTTTTTTTGAGCTTGCACTATTTATTGCAGCATGTTTAAAAACTGCAGAACTTCATACACACCTTTCATCTCCTAATTACTGTGCTCAGCCTGTTCCGACTGTGTTTGCACCAGGGGTAAGGAGACTTGTTGCAGGGTTTGCTGCTCTCTCCCTCCCTCCCTCCCTCCCTCCTCATGCTGATCAGCCATTGTGGAAAGGGGCAAGGACTACTTCATATGCCTGCTAGCTGTATTAGCCCCATGCATGAAGAAATTGCTCATTGTATGAACAGTTGTATGGACAATGAGGCAATAGTCTCGCATCCATAAAACCCTGTTCAGTCGGGAATGGATTAAGATCATCTCGATTTATATGCTTTCGGATTAATTTTTTAAAACACTTTTATTTGCTTTGGCTCGGCCTGTTCTGTCAACTTTGGACCAATTTTACAGAGCAGGGTTTCAGATTATTGACAGTGTGCCGACTCCAAAAATGGGTAGGTAACTTGTAGATGAAGTTCGGAGTTTGTCATTCAATGCAACAGCCGGGAGAGAGGACTACGCTTGGTCCTGTATCCCTGCCAGAGGAAGCTGCGTGTTTTTGTCGGCCGGTCTCCCCCGCTCCACCGCACCGTGCTCCCGCCTGGGGACCGCAGCAGGCTCCGAGAGCAGAAGATGGCATCCCGGCTGAGAGCCTGGACACCGGTCTTCATCATGACGGCGTCCTTCAGCCTGCTTCTGTGCCACAACCAGGCGGCTGCATCAGAGGAGGACGGCTTCAATGCTGAGGTACTGCATGTCTGTCTGTCTTTCCGTCTGTCTGTCAGTCGGTCAAGGCCATTGGCATGCTGATAGAATAAACTTTTTGTGCGTAAAGAGCGTCTCTATATTCCTATAGCGAGTGTTGTGAGCTTTAAGTGACCTTATCATACTTTATGGCATTGTTCATCTCCTATGGTATAACTCTAAACTCCCTATGATATTCCTATAGGGACCTGTAGAGTGTCTGTGATACCCAAAAGTGAGATTATACTAACCATATCATTTTTTGACTCTAAAATGTCTGTAATTTACTACAGGATTATAGTTTTGTAAGGGATTTAGTGACCTCAGATCTTAATGTTTGTGCTGCCAAACACTATGGACAACAGGTGGGCTGTTGCACTGCAGGGATGCTGATGTCTGTGGTGTGAATGTCATTTGACCTTATGATCTTTTGCCCAAATGGCACATCAACAGCTGCACATGTGGCACACACATGGAAAGAGACCACAAGTTAGGCAAGTGGCTCTCAAACTATCTCTGTCTGTCTGTCTGTCTGTCTGTCTGTCTGTCTGTCTGTCTGTCTATCTATCTATCTATCTGCCTGAACTATGCAGTATGATGATATGAGGGCCCAAGACGAGACGAGGCAAAACCTCATTATCTGTAACTAAAAGGTTTTTGCTTTCCTTCTTTCTTGTCCCTCGGGCATGATAGGCATACTTCACATTATATTGGTTGAGGCTTGCCATAGAAATTGGGCTTGTGTGTGCACACAGATGAGTGTGTTTTGTGTGTGTGTGTGTCTGTGTGTGTGGGTGCGTGTGGGTGTGCGCGTGTGCGAGGTGGGCTGCGGTGGCGGGG
>OMOV01101199.1:11236-24005 GCA_900312565.1 Beryx splendens | reverse complement strand
TTTGTTGTCTGGCGGATACAGCTGCTCAGCTTTACTTCTTATTTTTTTTGTTTGTGTTTGTGTGTTTGTGTTTTTTTGTGGGGGGGGGGGGGATTAAGAGATATAAGGCATGTCAGGTGGGAGCATTATAAAATGCAGTAGCTGTGGGGAAAATAACTGTGTAGTCATAATCAAGCTTACCTTCAGAAATTCTTCCTTACGGGTCTGGTGCAGGGCTTACACACAATTTTTTAAACTGTGGATTCTCCAATCCTATACTGGAAATTTAAGGAGGGTTCTCCTAAAAAAAAAAGATAACATAAAAACATCAATTTGAAAAAAGCAAAACTAAACTAAAGATACACAGTAATGGACACGCTGAACACAAACTTGTTGCCAAGAATCAAAGAGTCAAGAAGAGTCTCTCCTTGGCAGAAATGGCCAGCCTCATTTTTGTGTCCTGCTTCGTTACTGGGAGTCCGACTCTTCCAAGCAGGACTTCACTCAGCCGTCATTCTAAGCAGATCACCGAAGCCCATTCTGTCCCTAACCCTAACCCTTAAAGGCAGGGTGCTAATACAGCTAATTATCAACCACATATGCTTATTGATACACTGCATTATGCTGTGGTGTAAAGCCCACTACGATATTAATATGGTTTTCTGCCTGCAATTAACAGCAGTAGAGAAGATAGCACAGGAAGAGAATGTATAAAAATGACTACATGCCTACTGATCACAAGTTTAACTCTCCCCACCAACTGTGTACAAAATCATTCTATGATTGGTATGTATCAGTAGCTCCACACGGCACTGGCACACTGCACTACTGCATGTTGCTTGTCCCGTGGAACTGCATTAAGACTGTTTATACAGAAACAGTTTTCTACGGAGCCTGCAGAGGCCACCTGGTAGAAAAAAAATCGATGTGGAAACCATCATACCACCAGTGTCTGGATAAGTCAACTGAGTGTGATAGAGCAATGTGGCAAAGAGGAATGGCGTGTTTCTCTGCACGCGCTGAGTTCTCCCGGTGAAGCTCCTTGCTGTCAGGTGAAAAGAAGCGGCTGGCTGACTTCACGTGTATCGGAGGAGGCACGTGAGTCTCTCCCTCCCCAGATCGGCAGAGGGGGCGGAGCAGTGACCGGAACCGCTTAGGCAGGGGAATAATTGGATGACCAAATTGGGGTGAAAAAGGGGAAAAATTTGACAACAAAATTTAAACAAAAAAATAAAAAAAAGGGGGGGAAACCAGGAAAAAAAAAGAATGACAACTATAAAGATAACTATAAACTATAATTACATGCTGTTGCTCATGTGTCACACTATAATGATATTGGCGTCAAATATTCAGAGAAAACAATGGAGCTTTATCAACGTCCTTATATTTTACTCGCTTTCTACAATAAATAACGACAGAGCCGATGGATTTGGGTTCACGAATTGCCGCAAAAGAGAGAGGAGCCAGCAGAATCAATAATGCTCTTATACGCGCTTTCATTGCATTATTGTGCTTTATTTATGTGAGAGCTAATTGTACTAATGGCCACCAAGTGAAGCTATTCATTTCTTTACCAGTAGGAGACTCCGCACACCACATCTACTGTGCATCAAAGAGTAGAGTCCCCTGTAGCCCATGTTGAGAGAAACACCTGGAACTTCACCGTGGCTAAACGGGTTTCAACAGGCTGCTGGAGACACATGTTGTTACCTCCTGGTCATTTTATAAAAACATAGGATAATAGCACATTTCCGGTCAGGCTGGCCAAGACATGCTGCTATTTTGTTTAGCTAGCAAAAATTAACTAGCTTCCAGGTCAGTAAACGGCTTTACCGCTGTTATCCCAAGAGCTCCTCCGATTCTGACTGTTATGTCACATTGTTTTCAACATTTTTAGAGGCGATGGTCTTTGAAAATAGCGCCGGGTTCCTTTGGACTTCTGTCATCAGTTCCTCAGCAGCAGTTCCGTCATAAACAGAATGAATAGACGTGCAAAAAAAAAAAGCTGCGGTGTGCAGCATTCGAATGTTGATTTAAAATTTGAATGTCAATGTTATGAATAAAGCATCAAATTATTTGGTACAGCCCTAAGACAAGCCATGCAAAGGAGAGATTTTGTACTTTATTGCACATATTTTTCATAACTACATCTGACTCGGGTTACAGAAAAGGGTTTAAGGATTTCAGACAGCATTTGAGTTTGTTACATTTGAGTCAGTATACTTTGTCCAAATTTGAGAACTGTCCTCGTTGAAACATTCTTACTGCAGCCTCTCTTTTCTGATGCATCCTACTCACCTCCAGCTGGTGCTGCAAAACATAAGCCACGGCTTCATTCACAGTTTCTTTGTTGTCTTTCTGTTTTCTTTTGTTTTTTAGTGCAAAATAGTGTGCAAACAAGGATCGCAAGTTGGGTCTGTCATGTTTGCTGTTTGATAAGTCATGTTGCATCACACAAGTTTCTTCAAGATTTGACGTTTAGAGAGTTGGGAGTCTGATCCCATCTCTGAGTAGTTTCACTTGTGTCTGTCTACAAAAATCCTTAACCCATTTTCTGTATTGGCATCACCACTGAGATGCATCAGTGAAGTTGATTTGACAGGTGAAATCAATAAGGGATCATAGCTTTCACTGGATGCACCTGTGTCTATTTCATGGAAAAGCTGGTGGTCCTAAAATAATTTGTACACCCAGTAAAACACTTACATTTACAATTAAACACTGATAAATAGCTTTTAAAAACAATTATTGGGTTTGATTGGGTTAGGGTTGGGTTAGGATTGTTCCAAAACCTGAATATTTCAAAAGCTGAATACTGAGCCATTATACACCAGAGTTCTGGTAGTTTTAACAGTGCAAGTTTATTCTAAATGGTGTCTAGCTGTAATTGGTCACACCATTAAGGAGCAGTATGTGAAAGCAAAAGCAAGCACAGTCTTGATGAGTGAGAAGAAATCCATCACTTTAGTGTTTTAATGGTGGGAGGGCCACTGTAGCCATGAAAAATAATGGAGTGAGAACAGATCACTAGCATGATGCCCGTAGTGCAGCTTAAATTATTTCTTACTGCACAGTAGGCTTCTCGGTCATTTATGTCGACGGCACACAACCATGCCTGAAAATCTTTCTCTTGCAGCTATTGTTGTGAAAATTTACATTTTCCCATCTCTGGATTAGCTAGCTATCTCCTGTGTGTCGGTATGGCTGCACTGACTTCCCCACTCATTTATCACACTCATTTCACTCTAAAGTTCCCAAGCATCCAGTAACTATGCATCAATTTTGTTTGGGCCTGAATCAGTCTGCCAGAATTATAAGGTTCCACGGGTATGCCAACACAGACACACGCTAATTACTGGCTGTAATAAATCACAATTAACAGACAGATGTTTTTTTAGAAATTCAAACAAGTAATTAGGTTAATGGATCAGTAACATGTCCCCTTTAGTAATATCTAATGGCAGCCACAGGAGCTACAACAACATCGGCAAACGTGTGTCCCAAGGAGGTTCTCTTCCACCAGTCACACAGCCCCAGCTCCAACATCGCTCACCCTTCCGTCCCACTGAGCTACGGTGGTCTGAAACTGACAAAGTATGAACAGACACTACCTATAGGCAAGTAGTTCAGCATGTCAAGTGAAGAGGAAACACATTCCATTGCAAATTGTTATAAATGTTTAAAACATCCCACAGGTAACGTTACACAACTAGCATGAAGTCAAGTGACAGATGGAACCAATAGCTAGTGATGCTCTGTTATCAGCTAACCCAGAGGTCTAGAAGCTCAAGCTAGCTAACGCTAACCTACGTTACCCTTTAGCCGCTTGCTAGCAACAGGTTGTTTATCATATTGCTTGACAGATATTTATTTTATGCGCAGTGAAGTCATTCAGTAGCACCGCCACTGCTGCTTTTTTTTCATCAAATGTATTTCTGCTGAGTCGTATCTTATGGACGAAATGGCACTTAGCGACATCTGGTAGTGGAAAAAGTGTCAACCGCCTGCGCTGTCAGAAACAAAGACAGGGGAAACACTGGAGCTAATGTTTGCTATGTGCGGCTGACTTTAGCTACATCATAAGTTGCTTACCTGTCCAATAAATAAATGTAAGGCCAACTCTGCATCGCTCTCGAGTCCTAAGCTCCTCCATCATATATTCACTCTGGTTTTGGAGCAGCTTTATTACTGCGGACTTTGTCAGGCTTAAGCCTACTGCAGTTCTGCCATGGTTGCACAAACTAAACAGGAAGTCCTGAAGTCCCGAACTCAAGAGGCACGTATCATCTCTGGTGTTTAGTTAACATGAGGTAACGGTGGAGTGCCTGATATATTATAGTTGCAACAAGGCAATGAAATATAAATTAAAAATGATAAAAACAATATTTAAGATCTCTGGGAATCAAATTTCAGACTTTTTAATACCATTTAAGGCCTTAATTTTTGCAAAATTGATTTATTGCTCTTTCATAGTTTTTACTCTTTGATACCCTTTTCCATCTTTCTATCACACATAAATGTTGCATCTGCCTCCCCTATCTTACTGAACATGGTTCTATCATGTTCCCTGTGCATGACTTGTGCCAGCAAGCAGCTATAGCCTGACTGCTAGCTGGTTGGCAAGCTCTAAAGACCCCATGAAGTGGTATGGAGAGCGTAATTTGTTTCTGTGTATTGAAGTATTTCTGAATGAAACGGAAAGTTAGCTCGGGAGACATCAGCAGAAGGGACTTTGAATATTGCAGGACTTATTTGAATAGTGCGATGTTCAGCCAAAAACACACTTTCGTCCCATGTGGCTAGCTGAGCTTGCATGCTGGAAAAAAATAGCGGGGTTGGGGGAATAATTCCAACAGCTATCAAAATTTCATTGGATAAAATGTTTGTACATCCCAGAGTGCAAGGTGAGTCATCAACAAAAGCTGTTTACCAGAGACAGTCTGTTAGACGTGATATAAAATTTCTAGCAACTAACATTTTTTGGTCATTTTTTCAGCCTGTAGGCTATTGGTGAATAGATGTGCACTAAGTCCAGCAACATCAGCAACACTTACATTTCATGGGGTCTTTAATGTTCTATTCCCCACAAAAAATTACGACAATCCACCCTTTACCTCAATGAAATATACTCAATTCTCAATTTACCTCAACAAAATAGCATTGCAGTAGGCTATTAAATATCTTCTTTTTTTCACATAAGCTTTTTTAAAAATCCATTACATATGCAGTTTTCCTCTTTTGTACATGCATATCGTTTTCGTGTTGAATCTAGGCACATTTTTATAAATGAGGTCCCTGGTACCACTATTTTAAAGAGAGGCTTAATGAGATGTGCATGATGGTCTGTTGCTACTTATAAACAAGTTCCATCATCAGGAATTGCATTTTTAGACAAAGGCTATAAAGACATATACACCATAAAACATCTATACCTGTAGGCTATAATGACAAAAAGTACCTATTTTTCGGACATGGCCTCTTGCTGAAAGCATTGTGCTGGTGTGGGTAATTACCTTAGCATTTAAAGATCCACAATCCATTTGTCCTCATAAATTATACAGTGGCTGTGATGAAGAGAAATGCAGGAGAATTGTATGACATTTTTCCAGTTTTTTCTCCTTTTCTTGTGGATCTATTTAAGATTTGGAGTCAGAGATCAAGTAATTATAGTGTAGCAGGGACCCATTACAGTGGTTTTAGTGTGATTTTTCGCCAGGTACGTTTTGAAGAGATAGTGAATGCACAATTAAAGTAGTATTAAATCGGCACTTCAAGAGTTCAAAAGGTAAACTTAATTGAATGAGCTGTCCTTTTTATTTTTTATTTTTAGTGACCAAGAGCTAGTATAAATCACTCGGTCCCAACAATTAAAAAAAACTTTACTGTGCATGTGTCACTGCGGTACACACCAATAAAGACTCTATGAGCCTGATGCTGCATCACTTTGAATTAAGCTCAGTTGGTAAAGCAAAGGTCTTTGTTTCTTTCTTTACAGATTTGCAGCATTCCTCATCAAAGCTTTTACTGTGTTTGCAGGCCACTGTCACTGTGACAGTGAACATTTTGGGGAGGGAGTATACTGCTGCTGTTATGAGAAGCTAATTGTTGGTTTGACATTAAATACAGAAGGTGATGTCGTGAAAAATTCTGAGGTCCAATGATACAATTTTTTAAGTTTATTTTGGCCTTAAAGGTTTTTGCAAGACAATGTAATTGAACTCTTTGATTTGATGGAAATCTTACTGAAACACAATAAAACCTCTGTTGTTCCAGTGTACACTGAAATTACCATATGGGCAAGGACTCATTTTGAGTAGCCCAGAGAGCCTTGATACAACCACATCAACAACAGGGACCTTCATTTAGAGAACTGTTCCTGTACTCGCACTAAACTACAGATGCCACTGTAGTTCAATGGAGTTGAATAATTCATTAATTTATTTTCATTCATTACATTTTTCATTTTTTTTTCTGTCTCTGAAGGAGAGAGAGAGAGGGGGGGAAGGAGGGGTGAGACACAGAGAGAAGCTTTTTGAAATTAGTGATATGATCACTCCTTTGTTCTGTATATTAATAAAGAGGCCAGGGGATGAGTAATATCACCCTTTGATGTATATATATATACACAGATTCATCCACATGCTTGACACTGCTAACAGTGAAGTAACAGTAATCTCATAAAATATATACAGTAGAATCTTTAGTGGGTTACTATTTATAAAAAAAAAAATCAAGATTATTTTCTTTTCAAGTCTATGCTTTAATTAATAAGTGGGTGTTTTAAATACTTCCTATATTTGAAAAACCTTTAAATTAGGTAAAAGCGTTCTTAAAAGCCAATGATGGCTCTGTGGTGTCTCTGAATGCTAGAGTGCCTTACAAAAGCTGATACATCTGCGAATTGTGGCTCATGTAATTGTCAAATGAGACCATCTTTGAGAAGATTGGTAGCCTCCATCTCATGTGGTAATGTTCGTGCTGGTGTTTTAAATTAAAACAAATTAGCCATAATTACAGTTGCTTCTGGTTGTGAACTTGTCAGCAGTGGCCCTCTTTCTGTTTTGTGTCTCAAAGCAATTCAACGCATACCGCAAATCCAATCCTCTGGCACACTGCAGTGTATAAGCTGGACGCTGCCATTGTTCTCTGCGATGGACTTGTTTGTTTACAGTTATTACACCAGTGTCTCAAAATTAATGTGGTAATGTTTTATTGATGTACACTGCACCTTTACTTGATTTTGGCAACACCCTTGGTGATTAACTGTAATTTCTTTGGTGCTTTGAATTGCTTTTCCCAGCGATCAGTTGGTAACAGTGTTGCCAGTACTTTGACACCACTGGACTGACAGCAGCTCCCAAACAAACAAGCATGTGCTGTTCCACTGAGATGAGTGAAGTGACTACAAATAACAGAACGACAGAATTTCAGCCAGTGCCTAAGAGCAACCATTTCCACAGAGACGGCAATATCTACACTACATAAATGTATAAAATGATGTATTAACTGTTTAGTTTCACTGTTACTGCCTAGCTGCAAGCAATTACTCAATCCATAACGTATCGACAAAAGACAGCGACTACTTACTGTAATGTTAACATTAATGTATTTCTCAATCAGCAGAAAGGAGGTCCATTAGCTTGATATCCTTGTTATGGGTGAGAAGCTTCAAATTGATTCTGATTTTCAGACACCTGACCTTTGAAAAGCAGATGAAAAGGGTAATACAGCCAAATTAAACCTCAGAAATGTTTATTAGTAATCAGGTGCCAACAGATGCTACCAAGTTGTACATTTTTTCCACATTTATACTGTATACTGTATGGTCACTTGGTCCCAAATGCGAAAAACATCCTCAGGCCTATATGCAGTTTATACAAAAACACCCTGAAAGTCCACTTAATGAAATAAAGCATAACACACTTTTATATGACTTGTATGATGTAACGCAAGGCAAGGATGTATTATAGTGTGTAAATTGTAATTTTTTACATTTTTCTACTAACTGTATCACCTGCTTAGAGACTGCAGACGAAATTTAGCTTCTGTGACAGTTACTAACTGTCCATTGTTACTGTTAAATAAATACATTTTTACCAACACAATTATAGCCATGATTCTGCCACACCACATCAGGTTTCCCATTGCAGGCATAGGCCTTTCTCTACTGCAGTAAAAAATGCCATTCTTCAGGTGTTACTTTTAGGCAGTCTTGAGGGGGTTTAGTGATGTACAGTGGAGAGAGAATTTAGAATGGAGCTGTGTGAACTACTGTGTCCCCAGGATGTCACCATTCATGCTTTTGTATCCCTGATGAGTGGCAGCACTGTATAAACTTGGAAGCTGTGCATAATACCAAATCATAGCCAACCAGTTTAGTGCACACAAATGCACCATAAAGATGTTTGTGTAGCTATTTTGCAAGAGCATTGTGGTGGTTGCATCCCACATCCCTCAAATTATAGGCTGCAGATGGACCGTTTTTTACTGCCACCATAAGATGGCTGTAGGCATTTTGTCAACTAAAAGGGATGGCCCTCATATGTCTTACAAAAATTTATGTATGGCAGATATCGGTAAGAATCACCTTCCTACCTACCGCCACTTAAAACGATGAGCTGGACACATTCATTACTTGGTCACACTTCAAGTCATGCGAATAAGGTGTGTACATGCCCTAACTGGTGTCTATTAATGCAATTAAAATCAGACTACTCCACATATGTTACTGTGATTACGCTTACTTCAATTAAGAGCATAATGGTATTTAATATAATCAGAATATGCTGTTTGCATTGGCTCTGCCTTACTCGCATTACTGCCTTAATCACATTATAATTGCATTTTTGATGTGTATCTAAATGTGGCTATTGCATATGGTGTCTGTCTCTGTCTGGTAAGCAGAGACAAACTCCCATCTTTTTTGTATTCTCCTCCTGTGTTTTCTTAGTTAGAGGACAGCTGTGACTTTCTGATGTCCTGTCTGTCATGGCTATACTTAAATTTTCAATGGCACTCATCTGGAACACAGCCTGTAGAAAAACTCTACCGTTTTCCAAATTTTTTTTTTTCTCAACCTTCTCTGGTACTTATACCTTCCATCCCATCTGGTGGGCTATTTACACAATTGCACATTTGTTTGAATTATGAGGCAGTTTGGAATTATTTAATGCAATCACCAAACTAGAGTTAGTTGTAGCACAAAAATGGACCCTGCTGACCAAAAGAGACACAGAAAACGTGCAACTAACAGTTGTAATTTCCCCCCTTCTAAGATAAAGTAGGAAACTTGTCACTTCGTCATCCCAATACCCATCATGAAGCAAGCTCAAATTTTCAGGCATATTGTACAAATGCTCACTTTTTCTCAGTCTGTGTACTTCTTCCTCACATCTCTGAGCAACTGGGCTACAACAAGATTATTTTTCAACTGCAGTCAAGGAAAATAAAAACTCTTGTGCCCCAAACCTCTGCTGGCTGGGCATGCTGAACTAGATAAACAGGATAAAATCAGATCACAATGGCCTTGATGTCCAACTCAGGGATTTAGTGGGAGGAACCAAGGGATAGGATGAGGGAGGACGCTGACAGCTTGCACCCTTGATGGCCAAATCCCGACCCCTGTTGTCCTTCCAAGTTAGTGAGCGTATCCAGCTGATAGGCACTTTGTGTGTATGTGTATGTGTATGCCCTCCTTGGCACCTAGACCACTATGGCCTGCTTCTCTTCTCTTTCTTCCTCACTCCTGCCATTTATACACTTTTTTAGCTTTTTTTTAATCCAGCTGTCTTTTAAGTAAACTATTTTAACGATTCCCTGCATCCTCTCTTGCTTGTCCTTTGTGGGAGCTTCAGTTCCAGGCGGCTGTCTCTAAGCTGCTCTCTCAGCTCCTCAGAGGGAGAAGCACTCCAGCTATCCACTCTAGGTCCATCTGTGCTGGGGGCGGTGCTAGTAGCGATTGCATGTTTCAGAGCTTCAGCAAAATATGCAGTCAAAGGCACTGCCTGAATTCATACTTTGGAATGTATACTATACGTTAAGATGCATAGGTGCAAGTATATCTGTGTGTGTGTGTGTGTGTGTGTGTGTGTGTGTGTGTGTGTGTGTCCCTGTGTGCAAGGAGGTAACTTTGTTTTCAGTTCAGAGCAGCTAAACAAGGTTTGTCCAACATAAATTTGTCAATTTGTGTTGGTGGTTACATTTCTTTCTAAAATCAAATACAACAAACATAATCTAATAGAATAAGAACAATTCCTCTAAATCTGAATAGAGTGTGAAGGCCAGACATCGTATCATTCACGATTAAGGGCACATTGATTAAGTGTCCTAGTAGAGGGCTTCCATTGGACAGCCCCTAGTTGGATTTTAATGATGTGGCTTCAGAGAAGGCCATGAAAGCCCTCTGCCTCTTTGGGGCTGTATGTAATTGAAAAGAGGTTTCAATCTGGTGCATGGAAACCAACCGGGATGTATCTGAAAATAGCCCCCATTTTAATGAGTTTGTTCATTAAAAGTTGAACAATTTCCTTGTGCGATGCAGTTAGACTGCAGAGTCGGAGAATCATACAAAGTGACAAATTAGGAGGTGGAAATGTGTGTGATATTATCCTAACCTCACTAACATCCACAGACATTTTTGATGCCTCTTTTATTAGTGGGAGCAGAAAGGCAGTCCGCTGCAATTTGAGCCACATGAGCCTCAACAAGGAAAAACTTGCTTAGTGCTAGTTTGAAGCTCGCTGCCTGTTTTGTCTGTGAAGCTGACCAATACAACAGCTTAAAGTTTGAAACTATAACTAATTAAAAGCATAAACTAATCCTTAGTTAATGCTTAGGGTTAGTTAACCCTAACCCTTGCCATTAACTAACCCTAAACTATTAAATAATGTATACATTAATACTTAGTTAACATGAACACCATTAGTAAATGATTACTAGAGACATTAGCTAACTGTTAATTAAGGGTTAGTTAATGCTTATTAAGCATTAGCTAACCCTTAATTAATGTTTTAAAGTGTTACCAAAGAAAGCAACAAGAAAGAAAGAAACAGACAAAGAGGGAGGCCAGCCAGACAGCAGGTGAGAGAGAGAGAGAGAGAGAGAGAGAGGGGCGCATGGGATAATTTCCTTTCATAAGTTCCTGTTTTCATATTGACCTTCCATGACTCATCCAGGGCCACCATTTCCATTTGCTAATTTATTTTTATTGCATATTCAGCACCACCTCCACCACCCACCATCAACACCCAAGAAAATTCAGGAACATTCACTGTACTGGTGAATAGTTTTCTATTCTGAGGATGAATGCTTAGGGATTTCATTGTCAGCTCTGCTCCACTGTTCTACTGAAAAGTGTCAAAGTAAAAAATTATAACAAATAACATGAACACAACTAAGATGTATCTTATTGATGTACAATGTAGCCTACTATACAGAGTTTTTATAGTATCAGTCTATTTGCGAATCACTTATATAGTCAGCCACATTGCATCAACGCCTATTTATATTTGACTAAGGAATTCATCCATTACATGTCTAGAATGTCATGCAAAATATATAATTCTCTATTTTTGTACGAAAAGTTACATGTTTACGCTCCGTGTTTTGAGATTCCTGCTATTAAAAATTATCCTTGTATTCAGAAAAGTTTGTGATGTATTGTTTATATAAGGAACTCTTGACACCTGATCAACCAAGAAGGGCATTTCATGGGGGGGCCTAATTATGACATCAAAAAATATTTTCACTGCTTTTTTAAATCACATTCAACCTACTTTTGCTACAACAATTCCAATGTGATTTCAGTAGCCTACGATTAACAATATTGCCCAATCATATAGGAATTTCACTTTCACTCATTTTATTGACAAGGAACTGGCAGCCCACGATATACTCCAGTAGCTCAGGTTTTACTTGAACTATATTCATGTCTCTGTGTGGGCCTCCGGGTCCATGTGTGCCAATGAGATGGCTGCTGATGCGCTCACCAAAACACACACACAGCTCTCCATGCACTGCATCCACAACACAATAAAACAGCCTCTGCAGCTCAGATTTTTCCTTTGTTTTGTTTTGTCCAACACTTTTCTCCACTAGTCCTGTAGATTCTGGTTTACAACATGCTTTCTCTTACTTGGCCCAGTTGTCGTTGTGGCATCGCTGGCCGCTGGTACAGATGTGTTCCGTAATGCAGAGAATTCTGTCTCTTTGCGAAGTCGCCCAATGCATTCCGACGCACTGTTAACGAGTGTTACAGCAGTATACAAGTCCATATTCTCGGCTTGTAGCGTACGATTTGGGGGCTGTAACAGAGATAAAATCCCATGGATCAGGTGAGCTATAAACTTGAAGCTCAGCTGCGTAAGGAGACCCATGCGAAGAAGACCCACGGCTTCGATGCACACATACAGTTGAAATATCATCATTATTGTCAATGATAATCGATACCGTCGCCGAATGACCTGTCCACCGCTGAGGCGTTTTAGTTTTAGTGAATTGTGGGTTTTCTAAAGAATTTGTAGAGTAGATTGCAGATATGGAAAACTTTCTCAACTCAACTGACATGGCATGAATAATAACTAAATGAAGTTGGTGACTGAAGCATGTATGGTATATCACGGCCAAGTTTATCCTCGAGTAGTTTCTGCCCTCCTCCATTTCCCCCTGACATGCAGTAAGGGATGCACCATCATAAACTTTAGAGAGAGCTAATGTATTAAGGAAACTCTCTGGGGGGGGGGGGGGGGGCCCCCTAGCGCCCGCGAAGTGCGCGGGGGGCGGCCACGCCGCG
>OMOV01101194.1:0-10171 GCA_900312565.1 Beryx splendens | reverse complement strand
CCGCTCAGCGTTTTGTTAGAGAGAGAGAGAGAGAGAGAGAGAGAGAGAGAGAGAGATTCTGTGCCTGCAGGGTTTCAGCCGCTCCTCTGTGGTACAATCCCCTGTAAGGGCTCCTTTGGAGGTATAGTGGCATGTAATGACAACAAGCATTTCAAAATGTTCTTGTATCTCTGGGAGAGCTGTCAGGGATTTAAGAGAGGGGCTGCACCCGAGGGAGACAATGACGGGAACAAGAACAATTGATTATCTCCACTGCCTTTCAAAACCCTTTTCCGAACAACCACAACCAATCCCTATCTATCCGCCCGGGGTTCAGCGTCTACTCTCACTCCAGCTTCATGGCAGCAGAAAAAATGAAAAATCTCTGACTGGGTGAGCCATAGTGTGCACAAGGTGAAGAGGTGAGAGATATACATCTCCTGCCCAGCCTTCATCAATCTTCCAAATGAGGGTGCATCTGTATTGTATCTGGTGATAAGAGGCATCTGAGAAGTGACCTCTGTTGAAGCACCAAGCCATTTGGGCCCGGGCTCCAGACCATATGGCACTCACGGTGATTTACGCACCTCGGATAAATTAAGGGAGGGAAACATGTCTGCCGCCTGAGGCACCGTCACTGGCCTGTCGGCTGAGCTCTAAATCTGGAACTTGCCAGGAAATACATTTAACAAGCAAGTTCTGAGGTCAGAAACACTTTGCAAGTGCAATAATAGTGTAGGAATTTATACAGGTGACATTGGTGCGGAGGCATATTGGGCAGTTTTCCAAGCAGGTTTCCCTTGGTCCAAGGACAACGGGACCTCGCATACAGATCAGAGGGAAAGTACAAGACACACATGCACCATGAAAGTCGGCTGTCTGGCCTTTTGCTTTGATTGCCGTGTGCCTCATTTGGATGCAGCATGACTGATTGCTAAGCGTGCAACTTTTGGCCTAGGATTTTAAAGCCTTTGCTGATCCCAGAGAGGGTGACAGAGCTAAAAAATGGCACAGATAAGAGGATGCTGGTGGCTCCCTTGGTCCCTGCCTTTAATCACACGGGCCTTTTGAACTGTGTAAAGCTGTTTAAAAAGCCTCGCTGGAGAAGCCAATCAATGCCTGACTCTCAGAACAGCCAGAGCAGAGGAAGAGACAGTCGAAAAGTGGGACACAAACACATTAAACTGCTTGTCACCATAGGGAGCACTATTGTCCTCCCTTGGTTATTCTGATACAGTCATTGTAATCTTCTTGATATTCAAAGAGTTATCTTGCCTGTAATTTGCAATTGTATTAAGTTGTTTGTATAATGTTCTCAGTGTTTCTTATGTCTCAGAAACAAATCATCAGTGATTGTTTTTTTTTTTAAAAATCCATGTGTCATCTTTTTTTTTTAGAAATGCCATGAATACAACTTATAACTGGTTTAAGATGAGGTTTCATGAGAAATATATCAGCAAATAAAATTTGCCATTGGTTATGTCAAATGGAAATCTGTCATATCTGATTGGCTTATTGTAAGTGTTACATTCACCTGCCGAGCTCTCTCTCCCACACACCTTCAACAGCTATTGCAGGGCATAATATCACACAATTTCAACTTTGCAATAGGTTGTTCCTATGCCTTAGGACATTCAGTCTGTATTAGAGTTCACTGCTGTTCTGCTATTGACAGGAATAAGAGAAAAGAAACGGATCTGTCTTGTAATCTATGATTTGAAACTGGTGTACATAGTGAATGTAACAAAAGGAAGGAAAATGTGACTGTGGAGGTAACAAAGGTGGTTTTCAGGGCATCAGGATACATTACCTGGTTTGGAATTGATAGCACTGCTGTAATAAGAAGATCACTTTGATGTAATAATTCAAATTGAGTCCACGAAAAGTTTTCCATTCACTGTCATTTGTTAAATTTCAATTGGGAGAGAATTGTTCATGCTAAATAGAGAAGAATTTATACCAAAATGCTATATATCTATTTTGGAAAGCTGTTCATCATTCAATATCATTCAATACAGAGGACTTAAATGTTGCATGACAAGAGTATAAAACTATTTAAGTGACTATAAGCCTATGGCCTATTTGATGATTTCACTATACTGCAACATACACATTTTTCCCACTGGCAACATGCAGTCTGCTCCCCAAGCGAGGTTGTCTCAGTTGTTGTGGAGATAATCAGGGGTCTTAGAAAATCATAGGGGTCATTGAGAGGAGCCAGGTCAGGATGCCCCCAAGGGCATGCCACAACCAGGACACACTGGAGGGACTACATCTCCAGCTGGCCTAGACCCAGATAAGCAGCTATGGATGAGAAGACATGCAGTAACTGCTTGTTTCTTTTTTTCATTTTCAAATGTAATAATATTTGGGTGTACTTAAGACAATTTCTTTAGTGGAGCAGCTCAGTGGCAAACAGTAGTAGAAGACAGTGGCTGTACTGAGCAGCTCCCATGTATGAATGTGTGCATGAATGTGAAGCAGGGTGTTGCTGAAAAAGATCATCTGTGCTCTGCAAACTTGCCTTGAATTAATAAAAGACATAAGATATAAGTTGATGGTTTAATCAGCATGTACAGTATTTTAAAGTGAGCTGAAGTAGTGTTGACTGTTTTAATCAGATTCCCAGAATTAAAAAGGCATGGTATTGTGGCATTAAAGACATTGGTGTGACACCCGTGTTTTCAAAGCGGCTCTTCACATGCCTTTTCATGCAATGTATAAGGGATGGATTTGAGTGTTCTTGAAATAGACGGGCGATAAATTAACAGTGATGATGACTTTGTTGAGCTATCGCCCCTCACTAATCAAAACCGCTCCCCAGGAATTCTATTATAGAAAAGGCATGAAAATCACCTCTGATGGATTACTTCTGAGGCAATTTACCAAAAGCATGTTCGAGGGTGGGCTGAATAAATGTCTCACTCAAAACAAGGAGAGTGGAAATCAGGGTCAAGTGAAATAACAGTCCTGCTTTTGAAGTGCTTCAACACTGTGGGCAAGCATCCATTGGTATTCATGAGTGGACAAATAAATGGTATATTTGAGAATTATAGCCATTTAAGTATATATCAAAGAGAAAATGTCTGAAATGATACATTTTACAACATTGTGGTTATTTCAAAGCCTTGTAAAATATAATGCTGCTTTTCCCACGCCGAGCATAAATGGTCTTATAATAATATCACGATGCCGATGTTAAGTTTAGACATGCATAATCCCATATACTATAAACCCTGTGTCAGAACCAATGCTTGCCACTCACAGTTATTTCATCTTATATGTATTCAAGGTTCATTCTTGTGATAAAGTATGGCATTTGCTAGAGAGACCTGCTGGCTACGATGATGAAGAGATGAACCAGGACAGTGGAGAAATAAATAAGTGTTTGGAAGAAGAGAGTAAAGTTGCAGTCCATTTCAAGAGTGAGAGGATTCCATCTGTCACTGGTCTGCCAGTGGAACTGCAGAGGGGGAGATAAGACTGTTTAATCAGAGCTAACCTGATTCCTCTCTGTAGATTCAGCTCAATAGAGTTCAGCTGGAGGTAATGCAGGACTGATGGGTTCAGCATCAGGGGACAAAAGTTCACATGGAGGTTTGGGACAGTTAGCGGGACAGTTACATGTTCTGAAGAGCATGGGAAGAGCGTGCAACCCTCCATAAAAAAGCTACAAATAAAAGGATAAAGCTACAATATGCAACTTCTTTCAGCAAAGTGTTTGCTCGCCCTGCCCTCAGTTGGGCAAGTTCACATTCCAACACTTGTCACTCATGTTGATGAGTCGTCTTCCTCAAAACAGCATCCAGCCCGAGGCTGATGTAACTCAGTCTCCACAGGCGCTGAAGAAGCAGACAACCTGCAATGTTGACATTCACAAGGGATGGAAAGAGTATTAAAGCATCCTACTCAAGTACAAATACTGCTACCTTGCTGAGGTTTTACTCACATAACATACATACACATACATAACAGTAAAATTACAGATGTAAAAATCTACTGTAAAAACTACATTAAAACAAAAAAAGTTGCTCATTTAAATGTACTCAGAATGAAAGTTACTGAATTTGTTTTTAACAAGAGAACATTGTTGCATGTGATCTTTGCCATGCAATTCTAAAAGGATGAGAGGACAGAGTTCAAACTAGATTATTTTAATTGGAAAAATTAGAAAATACAAAATCAAGTCCACAAACAAAGTAAAACTAGATTAATCTTCTCTTCTTTGCTGACTGAGCGAATGGCTCCACGATTCGCCAGTTTACGATGGTTCAGTTTCTGATGCTGATGAAATGTGTACTCTGTAACGGCTGTGATTTAAAATGTAGCTAAGTGCAATACTTCAGTAAAAACGTACTTAAGTAAAAGTAAAATGGCTGACTTAAAAAATATGTACAAAAATGTACAAGTACACAAAAAAGCTACTCAAATTACAGTAATGGGAGTTTAATGTAATTAGTTACTTCCACCGGTGATGTTCACCCATGTCTGCCACACGTAGCGTCACTGTACTCCCATAAGACACACGCCCACAGCTAATGGTATACACCCCAAAATGGCTTGAACATCATTGAAAAGCCAAATTCAGACATTTTTCATTGATTTAAGCATGAACATACATGGTCACAGACACAGACTGATAATGCATAATATATCACATTTATTTATTGTTAATGTGAAAAAAGTTGCATATTGCAGTTTTAAAATAGAATGCACAGTATAGCTAATTCGAAAAATAGAAGAAATACCAGTGTGACAAATGGTATAAGCCTCGGTGCTGTGTCAGCATAAAAAATCCCCCTTCTCTCCCACTGTGAGGGCAGTTTGATTCGTCACAGTGGAGGGAGTCCTCTCCCCCCTCTGGCCAATAGTCACTCTTCTCTTCAGCCAAATGGCTGGAAAATTCATCAAGCCATTGCAGCACAATTAGATATGCATTGTGAGGGATGCTTTGACCTTCCCACAATAAAATCCAATGCATCATACTGTAGTTTATATATCATTAACAACAGACCCAGGCAGGTTCATCTGGCTCCAAGTCTTTGGCTAAAGTCAGTTAGAATCTATGAGGGAAACACTGTGGCCCCATGATGATGAAATCCTATTCTGATGAACGCAGTTATCATATTTTATTGCAAGGAGTTGCAGACCAAACCGTGGCTGGCAGATGACTAAGTATTCAGTAGTGAGCCACTGGGGAACACATTTACTGTGTGTCAGCTTTAACCATCTCTCTGAGCAGACGCGCTCACAGGTGGCCAGACACTGTGAGTATACAGAGCAACTCATTATGAATAGAGGAAGCAGGCTGCATCAGAGAAGCGCAACATCCTCAGGCTGAGCAGAGCTGAGGCTTGTCAGCTCACCGCTTCTCAAACACTGGCGGAGAAGGGCCCGTATTGATCTGTGGGCTCCGAGGGCGTCAGCTGCCACTGCCTTGCAAACACGAGCTGGCATTTTGTTTCGGGGCAAGAAACCTTCAGCACCTCCCTCTGTTTTTCTTTGTTTTGTTTCATGGCTGTCGGCCAGCCTGTCTCGTCTTTCCGCCTGTCTGTCTCTCACTTTCTGTTTCTTCCAGACGAAGACACCGATACAAACACACACACATAATATCTGATGAAGCTGACATGATGAAGCTGATGAAAGCAAAAAGGCTTCTCTCTGAAAATCCATTCATTTCAATGTATATTCACGAGACTAGATACCTAAAAAGAGACCGCCAAATAAGACAGTCAGTGAGAGACTCTGGATTTTTGAAAAGGCTGAAATTTACTTCTAGCTCATTATTACTGTGTAGAAAATGCCAAAAAAAACTTAAACTCATCAGGGCTTTGACACCTTGTCTTGGAAGAGAACAGCGGAGGGAGGCTGGACAGCAGCGGACAAGCAAACCACAAACAATGCACTCTAGACAAGTATCGAGCCTTGTCACTGTGTGTGCCGTGTGCAGGCTCATTAGATGTGGAAGGCAGGCAGCTCCAGGACTCTCCCACTCATTTGTCCCAGCAGCGACTTCCCTCTGCTGCTGCCGGTGACCAGCAGCACTGGAAGAAGGAGGAAAGAGAAATGAAAGATAAAGCAGCAAATGGGACGGGAAGCTAGACTCGGCAACTCAAAGGTGAGAAAAAGAAGTGAAGTAATGAATACAGATGGAAAGTGTAATCTATGCCAATGTCACCCACCACAGTTACCCACCTACACTGTTACCAGCGGTGCTAAAAAAAAGTGCTATGTGAGACTGAGCTTGTCTTGTGGTGTTAACGGCACAGTTAGCAACAGAATTAATCCTAGAAACGTTTACCGCTTGAACACACTGCGAGCAACCTGGTTGATGGATCGCTCTTTTCTAACCGACCAATCAGATTGCATCTTTGTAGAAGTCTCCTGCAGCTACAAAGTTTTGACCAAGAAAAATAAGCAACATATTTATAGAAATCATGTCGTTTTCACTGCTGTATTTTTTGTTTTGGTGAGTTAACATAGCAAGCACTAACAAGCTAGAATTGTAAGAAGAAACAAATCAATATGACTTCAGAGTTTACCATCGACCACAGCTATGGATGCAATCATTCTCTAAGCATCGTTTTTGAGACGTTTATTCCTGTAGTCTTTCAAATAAAAATTGTAGAGAACCGCAAAGTTTTGAATGGCTATAATCAACTTCTCGCCCATTTAGCTGTTGCCAGGCAGAACGTAAGTTATGCATGTAACTATGGATCTGTGAGACCGAAGGATGACCGTCACTGCGGTCTAAACAGAATGATAGCCTTCGTTTCGCCTACTCTCGAGACCTTATGTAAACAAAGTCATGGCCATGACCCCTGGAGGTGGAACTTCCCGCATGATAAAAGCGGGGAAAATTTCCGGTTCGCCCTCTTACCTTGAATGCCTCAGAGTGTTCTGAGCAACAAGGATAGTGACGGTCATCCTTCGGTCTCACAGATCCATAGTTACATTCATAAGTAAAATCTGTATAATTTTGCACATGGTGTAGAAACCCCTGTTTTAAGGCCGGGGCTGGCTTGCGGCAAGCCCGTTGGACAGTTTCCCTCATAGTAATAAAGCGCTCAGCCCTATCCAGCACACCCTGAGAACCTGGATAAAAACTTGACCAGGCATCACTGGCAGATTCATCAGTTCAGTTTTTATGCCATCTGGCAAAGAAGTCTGTGCCAGCCATGCTTGCCTACAACATAAGACAGCTGATGACATAGCCTCCTCCACGTCAGATGTCAGTTGCGAGTGAGCCGACAAAGCGGAATCAATAAGAGCTTTGGTATCCTGATCCTCTACATGTTTTTCGCAAGGCAGCCAGGAGGAGAACCAAGGCGTTACCCATACAAGCCGCATGTGCAGCAGCATTAAACGAGCATGAAATCAGGCGGTCGGTTTCAGCACACTCTTTCCTGGGGCAGCGAGGATTAGCAGAAACATGGGCTAGCCCTAGCGCTGTCCATGATGCTATCGCCTGTTCTACAGGTGGCATGTCGCCTAGTCCAGTTTCCACTGGACCGTCTACAGCACACATTGAATTGAGGCTTTTGAGATGGTTTTTTCCATGCTGTCCTCAGCACTGAAGCATAATCATCTGCCACTGGAATGCAAGGTGGGGAATTAGTCTGACATATGCCCTCCCAGACACCTCCCACAGGGACTAGGTCAGGCATGGGGTGCTGCAGACTGACAATTTTTGCAGCACTAAGTACTCTATCAATAAGAATACCACACCACTGCTGATTCCTCCTGACACCTTCCCCCTTCTGAGTGATGTACACTATCAAACAGAGAGTGGGGAGCAAAAAGAGACAGCACATCAGCATCATCCGTGGCGGCCTCCAGCATGGCACTGAGGCCGAGGCGGAGGAACACAGTCCTGGCCAGGATTTAGGGATGATGAAGGAGGAGGAATGACGAGCCTCAAATCTGTCCATCCCCTGAGATAAACTCTGAATAGCAGTCAGAACCTGAAGTTGTATGTCTGAGCTGCCACCCTCCACTGCTGGAGCAGGGGTCGGGCGTTTAGCAATTTCAAGCACCTCCTCACGCTTGATCTGTGAGGGGAATCATGATGACGGTCACGCAAGCGCTTGCGAGAGCGTTTATGACCAGGCCTGTCTGGACAGCTTTCCTTCTCCCTACCACGCTCAGACACAGAGCTGCGAACCCCGGTAACGCAGCGGAATCGCTCCTCCCTAGACAGGTCACAAGCTGCACTGCAGGGATTATCCACGTCCTTCCTCAGATGAGCCATCCCCAAGCATGAGGGGCATTCCCAGTGCCCATCACGGGGGTCCATTGTTGACTGACAAAACTGACAGTACTGCGAAGCCATGATGCCCCCGACAAAGCAGGATAAGGCCACAACACAACCCCACTGACTGCGAACAGCAGTAAAGTGTAAATCAAGCTCACACAAAGAAAATGGCCCGCACCAGTACGCGCACGTACCTAGCAGGTCCCACACTAAACCCCACCAACTGCAAACAGTGATATAGGGCACAATATTGTGCCCTATAACAATGTTTTTATTTTATTTTATTTATCTTAGTCTGTTTTATAGACATAAGGGTCTTTTTAAATACATTCTATTTTTGCGTGGAGCCAGTGGCAACGAAATTTCGTTCCACTTTGTACCGAACTGGTATACTGTGTAATGACAATAAAGAAATCTTGAATCTTGAATAGGGCTACAATACTCACCAGACTTTGCAGTGAAAAGTATATTGCACCATGTTTCACTGGTGGATAACCTGAAAGAAACAGAAACACGGTGGAGCCAAAGCTAGCATGCTATAGCAAACTAGCTTCTGGCTAACAAAGAAAACAATGTAACTTAGCACTACCATGTAGCAAAAAGCAATATAAAGCAACAAAGCCACTACAATTCACAGGGACACAAGGCACCTGCACCGCATGGGTGATGAATTGAACGGTGGATTAACAAGAGTAAATCAGTGTCCTACCTGTACCTGGTCTCTGAGGCGAGAAAGGTAAAGAGGGCGAACCAGAAGTTGTCCCCGCTTTTATAATGCGGGAAGTTCCACCTCCGGGGGTCATGGGCATGACTTTGTTTACATAAGGTCTCAAGAGTTGGTGGAACGAAGGCTATCATTCTGTTTAGACCGCAGTGACGGTCAGAGTGAGGTTGAAACAGATCTATTGTTCATGAAATAAAAATCACATCACTAGGGAAACAAGGAAGTGTGGAAAAATTATTGGCTATTGATGGCCGACGACCTCAAAAGTTCAGCCGTGGCCAACTTGTCTTTCCGATAAACTTTGCTCTATAGGAAATGAATGGACTTCTTGTACTTGTAGTTTGCGTTGTTTGCAGCACAGTTGGACGTTTAATGTCGCTGTAACTGCCTGTGTGGGTAGGACACAGTAGGATACTGAGCCAAAGGCCATATTTTTTCAGGGACTGGAGAAAAGAAGGCCTGCTCTCAGTATGCAGTTCACACCTCAGCAGACGTGTCAATGCCTGATAACAACTGCACCTCCAGGTATGGCTCTCCTGTAAACTAAATATAACTTTACTGGGGGCAGATAGGAACAAGGGCCCTTAAGCATGGTATCAGGGGCTCTTAGTATGAGGCTGAGGGGGCTGAACAATAGGACCATGTGTGTGTGTCTGTGTGTGTGTGTGTTTGTGTCTGTGTGTGTGTGTGTGTGTGCATCACTCACCATAGTCTAATTCATCTGTTTTGCTCAAATGTCTTTCTCTCACTCCTTTTAGCGGTCCTTGCTCCCTCCCCCTCTCCCTACTGTATCTTCCTCCATGACCTTGTCCTTGAGATACTGTACACCCCACTCCCACCCCTCCATACACACACACACACACAGCACACACACACACGCACGCGCACACACACGCACACGCACACGCACACACGCACACGCACATGCACACATGCACACATGCACACACACCTCCTTCCAACCAAGCTAAGCCACTGGGAGGGCTGCTGAACACGTACAGAACCGCCAGAAGTGAAAAATGCCATTAGACGGTAAACATGACTGGTGGGGCGTGGGTGTGATTTTAGGGGGAAAACAGCAAATAAATCTGACATGTCAGCTGGAGTCAGCATTCAGGGTTTTGCCTTTGTTTTCCTGTTTAACACTCTGTTGTTTTGGCTTATGACACTGAACAGCAACTGAAAAAAGGGAAAGAGCTTGACTCAAGTTTTTG
>OMOV01101186.1:0-11920 GCA_900312565.1 Beryx splendens | reverse complement strand
AGTGAGACAAGGTAAATGGGACTTCTACTGATGTTGACGTTTCCGTCCTCATTTTTGCCGGTGTTCTGCCGATATGTGCTACCTATCGAGATGTGCTGCTTAGCGGTTCTACCTTGGGTTAGGGTTAGGGTTAGGGCTAGGGCTAGTGTTAGGGTTAGGGTTAGGGTTAGGGCTAGGGTTAGGGTTAGGGTTAGGGTTAGGGTTAGGGCTGCTATCAATTCATGGTATGGTAGCATTTTTCGGCAAGGCAGCATAAATCGTCAGGACACCGGGGCTTTGCAGTTGACACACCTGGAAACACAATTGCTACTAATGTTACAACTGGTAACAATTTTATTATTATCACTACCACTTATCGCTTAAGTTAGTATGTAGTGATAGGCAACTAGGAGAGTCACTCCCATTGTTGATTTGATTATTAAATCAACAAAATTTACCGGTCTTCTTTCTGTGGATTGATATGATCCAGGTCCTCCAGAGTCTAGGATCAGAACTGCGTAGTTTGTTATTCATAGCAGAAGTCTGCTATTCAGAAATAACAGAATGTAGAATGCCGTAATTGACCAATCACAATCGAGTATTCAACAAAGCCGTGTAATAATACATGATACAACATAAGAATATCATCATCCTTACTCAACCATGTGTTTGCTCCATAAGAATGACTTCAACTGGTTTCACACTAGAACAAAAAAACTTTTTTTTTTTTAAACTCTTGTACTCTAGTACAGATCTGATCTCCTTTTGGTTGTCATAACTGTCCTAAGAGATCAGATTTATTAAAGAGTTACAAAAACATGTCCATCTTTTTTATAGATGGATAGCTGTGATGAATTCACATGTCTGGGTGCCATGTTTCCATTACTGTACAATGATTCAAATAATTAGAAAACTACAGTAGGATGAACAAGAATGCAACATTGTTATTGTGCTTTATACCAAACATGGGTTCAGTTCACTTTTAATTTAGTCAATTCAGGGAATGGATTTTCTTTAACTTTCAAATTGGAAAGATTGGCATAAACGGGTTGCCATATCCAGAAAAAAAAAGAGAATGGATGATCTAATGTTATCAAATTAATAGCATTTCCCATTTACATTTTGATGTTCTCAGAATAGCAAGGAAAGAATACATTCTTGCTACAGACGTATAGATTACGAAGCACTGTTCCTCAGGAGACAAATTGACCTAACAGAGATTAAGAGAAAACTCTGATTTACACCATAGCCTAGCTGAGGCAATCAGCCAACGAGAGAGTTAAACTAACCTAAGAGAACCTAACCTAACTAAGCAGCAGACTCACAACATCGAAGCAGCTGGAAAATGACAGAAATGACAGAAAGTGAAGTCATCAGAACAGGATGTGGTGTCATCAGAACATGGTAGGCAAGGGTAGGAGAGACGGGTACAAGGGAGGTTGGAGGGTCATAGCCAGTGAAGGCAAAGGGCACAGTGAAGGGCCTAAGAAAGGGAAGTTAGGAGGAGGAACAGGGGGAAGGGTTGGAGAGCATTGGTTAGGGGTCAGTAGGACAGAGAAAAAGGAGGGCTGGGGAGCCAAAACCAAGGTGTGGCGATGCATGGTAACTGAGTTCTGTGGTACATGGACTGAGAAAGGGGCAGGTCTGGGAACGGTGGCTCCTGATAGGTGGAGAGGGTGGAACACTGCAGAAGGAGCCACAGGGAAGGCTAGACTCCTATGGGCTGAGGACAGCTGTCTGTCAGCCTCTCTGTGTCTGGGCAGCAGATATAAAGGTTTCTCAGTCTGGGTGTCAGTCGGGCAGTCACTGTAATAGAAGCTAGGACTAGTAAAATTAGCTGTCTGTCTAGCAGGACTCCGGTCTGTGTAATAGGGGCCACTATTAGTACCATTAGTTGACATGCTAGCTGAGCTCAGATTTCTGTAGATTGAGTTTACAGAGCTAGTTGGATGACAGTAGATCAGGGCTGGACCAGCAGCTTGGTGGTGGCTAGTAGCATGATAAGGGATGGGATGTCTATTAATTTGGTTGTGGCTAGCATGTTGGTGACTAGTAGGTTTGAGGCTAGCATCAGTCTGATAGGCACTGGGGGGTCTGAGACTAGAAATGTTGGGCAAGTTGAGATCAGAAATCTGAACGTGTCTAAGGCTAGCCATTAGAATGTTGTTAGAATCAGAATCAGCGAGGTTAGGGATGGAGTTGGGGCTCTCACTAGGCTGTGGATTGTGAATCTCTATGGTTCTGGGGTTCACATCAGAAATTTGTTCCAGGCTAAGTCCTCTAGGGGAATTTATTTGGTTAAGACTAGGGGTTGTAGGAGGGTTGGGAATGGGATTAGGGCCCTTGGTTTGTGGTGTGCTGTGAATTTGGGAGGTTTTCTGGTTAGATATTTGGGATGAGTCATGGTAAGGGGTTGGAGTAGGACTAGGGTCAAGGGGATAATGGTTAGAATTATCAGTCTTGGTTGCTTGTGCACTTGGTAGGGAGGTTACATTGGCTGCCGTATCTTTTAGTCGTTCTACAGGCACAGGAGAGAGGGGGGACGGTAGGATGGGAGATGAATGAGAAGCTACATTCAGTTTTCCATCTAAAACTGGCTTAATTTGTAACACAAGGCATTGTACGATGCTATTGGTGGAGCTGGCTTGGCTGATTGTATTGTTAACAGAAGTATATGTGCTTGTATTGGTTGCAGTATCTGTGTCGGTTGCAGTGTGTGTCCTGAGCTTTGCACTGGTGGTAGATACGTCTTTGTGGAGTGGGTTATGTTTGACAGAGGTGTGTGTGTTGTACGGAAAGTGTGTGTTGTTTGCCATATGTGTCTTCACTGCAGCAGTAGATGTGTATGTGTTTAGTAGTGTCGTGCTGACAGACATGCAAGTGCTGGTTAGTGAGTGTGTATTATTTGAAGTCTGTTTACTGCATTGTGCTCTATTCTTTATTTCTGGTATTGGAGAGGAGGTACAAGCTTTCTTATTGCACCTCTTCAGCTCCTGTTCCTCCTCCTCAGCACATACTGACCTCCCTTCCATGGAGGGACAACCTGAATCTCCATCTGGTTCTTCAAACTCCCATAGGGAAACCTTCTCCTCCTCCTCTTCTACTTCCTCCACTGTGGAGGCTTTTGATTTTCTTTTACATATGTTGCTGTGAAATGCATCTTGACTGTGCACACTTTGATTGCACACACCTTGTTTAGAGAAACTTTGACCAGACTCATGTTGACTAGACACACTTTGACTACATACACTTTGTCCCTTGTTTCTTCTAACACACTCTCGAGAAACATGTTGACTGGATTCTCCTGTACATACTCTGTCTGTGTCCTGTCTGTCAGCTGATCCTAGTCTGATCTTATTCTGCACAGCCGTGTAATAACACTTAGAGCCGCATGGCTGCCAGTCTATTTGACTGAGTGTTTCTGTGTTTGTGACTCTCTCCGAATGCTCCTGTTTTTCTGACATGGCATTTTGGCTCAAAGTGTGTGTCTGTTTCATTGGAATGTATGTGTGTTGAACTGTGGTTTGCATGTGTTGCATTGGTATATCCTGCTTTTGCACTGTGTCGGTGTGTGTGCCAAGCTCCTTACCCGTACACACATTGCCCCATGCACACCCCTCAACACCCACACATCCCTCTCCAGTCATACACCCCTCAACACCCACACATCCCTCTCCAGCCATACACCCCTCAGCACCCACATAGCAGCCACCCACTGAGCCATTTGGAGCCACAGTTTCCTGTCTCTCTCTCAGCATGCTTTGGCCTTTATCTTGCTCTTCCCCTCCCTCCACCTTCACTCTGTTTGTTCTCGCTTTAACCTTTTCCTCCCCTCCATTTTCTTCCATTTTTCTCGCAATTTCTCGCAGAGCTGATGTCACAAGTTCAGTTTGAGAACATTCACTCTCTCCTATATTTGTGGCTCTCCTCCTTCTCTTCCTCCGCCTGTGGCTTTTGTAGTTATGTGAAACTATGATGCTACGTTTCCTTGTTCTGTAGCATCTGTCACTTTTCTTCCTTGCTGAATTGAGCAAGTGGTTTTCTGTGTCTGGCTGCTCCGGTGTGTGCAAGGAGTAAGTGTGTGTATGTTGCAGAGAGCAGAGCTCCATGTCAGTATGGTTATGTATGTGAGGGGGAGAACAGCATCGCGTCTCTGTATGTTTGTGTGTGTGCAGGGGGAAGGTGTGTGTGCGAGGTGTGTCGTTTTTATTGTTTGTGTGTATAGTGTGTTGTAGATATATATCACTGTGCTCAGGAAGTTGGCAGTGCCAGAGAGGGTCAGGTATCCTTGATACTGTTAATTTTGCCTCCTCTGGTAACTGAGATAACCCTGATTCAGAGCCACTTTCACCTCCAGTTTGGACTTTTGCCTCAGTATTAACCCGACCTTTTGCTTGTCTGAAGTCAAAGAATAGTGGATTGCAGGAAAAGGAGAGATGAGGATGGGTTTTGGTGAAACTCAACATCTCTGTTGGCCACTGGAGCAACGTTACCCCATCTTTACCAATTACACTGGAGAATGGCTGACTGGGGCGAAATAGGGGTCCAGCTCTGTCCAGTGAACTGCTAGATTGGCCTCTGGGTGGGTCCGGGTCCTTGACACCATCAGCAAAAGTTTGAATAGCCTCCCTTCTCTTATCCATTCTCTCCTCTTCTCTTGTTGCCTCTTTCCCGATTTCTCCGGGACCATGCAAAGCAGAGAAAAGTAACACACTGGGCAGTTTACAGTCTGAAGGCTCTATGAGACTTTCTTCTCTGTCTCTTGCATCTCTTTCCCCTCCTCCTGTTTCATTGGCTGAACGAGATCCAAACTCCAAGACACACCCTAGTTCCCACTCTGGTCCTTCTCCCTGTTTCCCTGCTCCTCTTGAGACCAAGTCACCTGGTTGGGAGAGGATAGGGAGGAGAGAGGAGGAGGTTGGGAAAGAAGGAGAAGCAGACACCGAGGAAATAGATGAGGGAGAGAGGGAGGCAGGGAGGTCTGCAGGAGCTGGCATGCTGAGCTGTATGAATGGTAGCGCGATCTCTCTACTTGTGCGCTCCCTCCCTCCCTCCTCTCCTCCCTGTCTGAAGACAGCTGCGGAGGCCTCAAGTTTTAAGCTACTCCTCTTGGGAAGGGAGAAGGAGAAGGCCACCCTGCGCCTCCCTGGCCTCCTGCTCCTTGCCGAAAGGAGACAGAGGCTGGTTCTGTTGCTCTTCACTGGAGAGGGGTCAGAGGCAGAAGGAGGGGAGGGGTTCGGGATGGAGGAAGAGTCAGGGAAAGCGGATAAGCTCATACTGGTGTAACAGTTGTTCAGTTTTGCCTGGGATTCTAAATGTGGGAGAGCTTGAGCCTGAGCTTGAAGCTGTAAGTGAGGGTGAGCTTGTAGGTGAGCTGCTGAGGAAGACTGTGAATCTGGAAGTTGGGAATGAAGAGGACTATGAGCCAGGGTCTTGAACAGGGCCTGGCAGGACAGTTGCTGGTTCTGGAGCCGTGGATGGGGCTGAAGCTTAGAATGGGCGAGAAAGAGGTTCTGTGGATGGAGATGAGGATGAGCTTGGAGCTGGTCATAGTCCAAGGGAAGCTCTTCTTCCATGGTGCTATGCTCCACTGCCACTGTAGTGGATCTGAATTTTGGACCACTCCCTGGTGCACTGAGAGGCAGACAGAAACACAGAGATAGATAAAGTGAAACAGTGAAGAAAAAAGTTTTTATGTCTTTTTTTTTTGCATAAATGAGGGAATTAAACAAATACATTTACTCTGATGATTCAACTATGATCAGTCTGTCAATGTTGGCCATTTTAGGACATCCTCAACCGCCTTTGTCATTCGTAGATCTACTTTGTCAAATTTAGGTGGACTTGTGTCAGGTTTAGCTGTCTTTTGTCAGATATCGCTGGATTTGTTTCAGGTTTAGTTGTCTTTTGTCAGATTTAGATGGACTTGTGTCAGGTATAGCTCTCCTTTGAAGTTGTATCAGGGTTAGATGTACTTTTCTTAGGAACTTGTCTGCAATGGAGGGCAGTCCCGGTGTTACAATGAAGAGCTTCCAATTCTTCATTCATGTGCTACAACTAGACTGAAAGGAACCAGTTTCAGGTAAAAACAAAAACATTTAACTGTGCAGGGATACTGATAAATCTGATTAATATTTGGATAGTCCAGCTCTCTGCCATAAGTAACAGTAAAGTAAGTCATTACTGTTCAAATTTCTGTAATCACATTACAGTTACTGATCTAACAGATAGCTTGTTACTTGAATCACATTCTTTAGCCTCTTCAACCTCTTAATTAGTGTAATATTTATCAAAGTATTCTCCAACAGTCCAAGAGACTGCCTCTCTGATTGCAGCTCAAATCTCACCTCCATCACTGCTGCTGGGCAAGATTAACAGCCCAGTCTTAAAAGGCAGATAGCCGCATATATGGCTTAACCTGTCAAATGTAATCATTTGCTGAAAAAAATAAGGATTCAAAATAATTTGAACAATACATTTTTACAACCATATAACTGTACCCTGACTGACAAACAGTGCCAACCAAAATCATGTCCAATTGTAGGGATGTGGCGATAACCTTCCTGTAAAATGGTCTGGAATGAATTATTTGTGCGCCAATGGCTTGTCTTTTCCCCGACTGTTCTCACAAGCAATCATCTTTAATGGTGTGGCAAAAAATTTCTTATGAATGTTTTAGTGATTCCTCAGCTACTTCTGTTTTTAAACAAACACATTCTGACTACAAACAAACCCAACCAGGGTTCAGTTGTATGAATTCAGTTGTATCACTCCCTGATCCTTCAAGGGGACCAAGGAGTGGTAGATGCAGATAAACAAGAAAATAAAAAATATTACAAAGAAAAATTATGTTCTCAAGAACAAAACTGTAAAGACTTGAAATAGTCCAATGCCCAGTTTCCAATCCAGGGTGGGTTTCTCTGCTCTGGTGCATCGATGCACTTGCATCGCAATTTCTTCTTCCGGATGATTGACCTGTCACGCACTAACCAATGGAGACACATCCCGCCCACACGAGAGGTTCGTGCCAGAATCGTAAAAGCAAATACTGGCAGTAAAGGCAAAATCCTGATCATCTTAAATGCAGCAGAGACAACTGTAAACAAAGGATTGCTATTTGAATTAATTAAAAGAAAGATAGTATGGACTCGTTTGAATTTGCTTGAGATTTGTTTCAAAACCTACATCTAAGCGTTGGTCTTGAGATCATTGTTTCCTTTGCAATGTTTTTTTTTCATTTCTCGTAATTTGAAATGTTTTCTTTGATACTGAAGATGTGTTATTTGATACATAAATCTAATTCCATATGAAGCGCAAGGTTAGAGGTTAGAGCTTAGGAGCTAGACTTAGAGGTGTGTGCACTGAGATGTGTGTTGTGAGGTGGCTGTATACCATGTGCTGTGTCTCCGTCTCTCAGCCAGGAGTTGAAGTCGTCTCAGTGCTCTCTCCTGTCTCCTCTTTTGTCTCGTCACCTCCCTCCTTCTCTTCGATGCAATGTTCCTCGCAAACTCCCTCTGCTGGAGTTCCTTCAGACGCTAAAATGCACAGAGATTACCGCAAGTCCGAAGTGTGAATGACTAGTGGCAGAGCTCAGTCTTGTCTAGCCTTAGTCACTGCATTAAACACTGTATTAATCAGCTCTGTGTTTATTTCCTCTGTTGAAGTCAGTATTAACCATCTCCTCATTTCGCTCTCTGACTCATTCATACAGACTCCTTGATAAGCCATGCTGTGTTTACACAAGCTTGACTGTAGTAGTGAATTAGACTGCACAACAGCTGGCCATTCAAGCATGACAGACATGAAACGGGGGAGAAAAAACAGGGTGTATGAAGTGAATTAGATGCAACAGTAGCTGTGCAGTACAATCCTGGGTGTAGCACATGCAGAAGATTAGAAAATCTATTTTCAGATCTTGAGTTAATAGCAGTATTCTCACAGCTCCGATACGCTCCATCAAACCTGTCTTCAACACAGAATGCTGCTTGGCAGCTGAGGAGAATAAACTAAATAGCATGAAATTGTCCAATTTACACCTGACAGATCAACAGCACTGAATCTACCTCCTATAACAGAGACTGGGTGAAATGAATGGAACTGTTGAACTACAAAAAGCAAAATTAAACGAAATTGAAACTATATTTTTCTTCGAATGTGCACCAAGTAACACTTGCTTCCTGAATGTGCAGGAAGAGTAAGCTAGAGCAGAACGATTTAATAACAGGAACTAATGGAGAAATATAAATCACAACAGAATAACAGGACCTCGTTATGTGGTCGTGCACAATGACGGTGTGTAGTAGATGGTGCAAGACAAAGAGAAAACATAACTCTACAGTATATTCTATGTCAGTATTCATTCAAGGGTTAGCAGTATTGATCCAATGTAATGGCAAAAGTGACTGAGTGTATTTGGTGCCTGATTGTGCTGAAGAAAAGGGTTCAAGGTTCACCGTTATCCAGTTGACCCAAACTGGCATTGACCAATAAGGTAATATGACATTTTCCTCCGCATTAGCACAAGAATCATAAACAATACATAAAAGAGTTGAGAATTTATTGAAATAAAGCGCTGTTAGTGGATAATGTGTATGCCAAATTTAGTAGAAGAATCCGACTATTCTTAAACAGTCCATACAAGAGAGAACAGCATGTATGCAATTATTTCCAATCAAATTCCACAGGCGTTCTTTATCCATTTTTTTTATTCCATATGATCATCTTTATATGACTTAGGAGAATGTGCACCAAACCATTTTATCTGGTGAAACAATGAATATTGTTTTGCCAAACATTAAAAAATCTGGCAATTAATGTGGCCTTGCTTAAATTAAATTAAAGAGTGGAACCCAATGATTGAGAAAAGCTCTGCACACAGACGATACATTCACAGAGTCATTGGTCGAGGTTTTGGTGTGGTGGCACCACATCATATTCCAAGTCATCTGTTAAGACATTGAGGGACTCGTAGCCATTTCCCAATGAGCTAATTATTCACGATAGCTTCTCTACCTTCGATATGTGCATACACACATCATACATCGTCGACGGCCACATCAGCTTACTCAGCTAATTAAAGTGTATTAGCAAGAATCGGTTATTACCTGTTTATGGTGGTGGTCATAAGAGCGGATGTGGTTGTCAAACTGTTGGTGTCTCATATACTGCTTATCACAAAGCTCACAGTAGAAATTAGACACACCATCCTCCTATAGAGAGTAAAAGAGAGGGACACAGTGGGGAGAGTGTGAAGTGAGAGACAGAAAGAAGAAGAGGATAGGTGAGAGGGTACATGGAGAGAGGGAGACATGAGGAAAAGAAAGAGAACATTACTCATTCCTTACACATTATAACAGATGGAAAAAATGACTGTTACGCAGGACTTAAAAATCATGCAGAAGTTTGGGTTTTGCTACATGACAATACAGTGAGTGCTACAACGTTTAGAAGATGCTATCTTTATATATAGTGAGGTCAACCGCATTGCTTCTAATAATTTCTCAAACGTGACTTGAAATCAACATCATAGACAGTTTTGCATAGACATTTTTGAATTATCACCAAAATATTAGACTTTACACTGTGTTGATGTGGCATGCACGGTGTGGCCTGAGCATTGGCAGAGAGACGGAGAGAGCCAGCAGTGGCCCCATAGGGTCCACGAGATACACCTGCACCCAATTAACCTCTGTATCTCTGTGTATTTCAGTAGATGCTGGCAGATGGGCCTGTGGACTAAAAGTCGGTTGAAATCACTTCAACAGTCAGTTGGTCCCAAAAGGGGAACGATATAACGTGTTTGGTGCCGTATAGAAATGGACAGAAGCATGAGGCTTATCTCCAGTGTCATTCCGTTCATAGACTGAACAGTTCACGGTGGATTTATGTGCATTCACAACCACTTCTGAAACTCGTCCCTAATACCACAATGACATTTCTCTGAGACCAACTCTATTATCTAAAGAATAGCAGTTATTGTGTGGCTTGTAGAGAGAGAGAGAGAGAGAGAGAGAGAGAGAGAGAGAGAGAGACAGAGAGACAGAGAGACAGAGAGGGAGAGGGAGAGGGAGAGAGAGAGAGCATTGGGAGCGTAACAGTAGTCAGTGAGGGATTTGCTTAAAAAGAAGATAGCAGGAAATTGTTCTCTTCCCTCCACATTTTCCCTAAAACGTACAGTTAATGAAGGTCTCATAATTTAGAGGCCAACTGCTTAATAGATGAACGGGAGAAACCTGAAAGGCTCTATTTTCAAAGGTATTAGTGGAAGTTCTTCTTCAGGCCACATCTGACCTACTTGGCTGCTTTTGTGGGGTTTGTTTGTTTAGTCGATTTGGGAAGCTTAAGAAAATTAGACTGGGAGGCGGACGACGGCACAAAACTGTCACTATCAACTAAGGATTTGTCACTTAAATGCATAGCTTGTTGTGCAACTGGGGTGTGTTTGTGTGGGGTGGGACCAGCTGAACCATTTCCCATCCAAGAATAAACTTGATCCCATTTGTGTTCCAAAGTATCCATTTTTATTCTACATGTGGACAGTCTGACAGCATGCAATCCTTAAAGGATAATTCCAGTTATTTTCAGCCTAGGTTTTGCCATCATGATGCTTGATCAACCAAATATTTTAGTTATATTTAATATTTTATATTTAATATTTTCCTTTTCAAAGTAGAGGGGCACTTCAGTCATCTTGAGTATTTTTATTCTTTATTTAGACTGTAGAGAAAGTAGAGAGGCACATGGAGTAGAGACACAAGATAGTAAGCTTTTGTGCAATTCAAACGAGACTAGCTTTAGGTGTCTAGCATTATATACCTTGCCTTGTGAACCCTGACCTTACATGATTCATTCATCTTCTATTAATGACTAAAATGTTTAACCTTTTTTTGTTGAGAAGATTGATGGTATCATATCTAAAACCAGCAAGAGAAAAAGGACTGATTACACTTGTTAAGGCAATTAATGCTGATTTCACTACAGAACTACAGAAGGTTTAAACAAATACAACTCCTAAATCCTTGCATACAGGCTTGATCTATAGTTCAAAGACCAAGTGACAACTCAATTTGTCTAAAGATATTTCAGGGCCAGTAAGAAGGACCTTGGTTTGTTTGGTTGGTTTTGTCCAAATTTAGTTTTAGGACATTTTTTGACATCTAGACTTGTAATAATTACAGCATTTTCTAACTGAAGCAGAAGCAACATCCATAAAAATGCTGATTTTTTTTGGTTTCACAAGTCAGATGAGGATGAGTCCAGAGAATTTCCAGAGATACAACCAAATTCCACAATTTCAGTGAAAATAGTGTGATCAGTGGAATCTTCAAGACTATTAATCATGATAATCGTCTATGTCCTTGATAATTAGGACCAGAGATAAGTGTTATACATGGTTGTGATGTACTAGAGATAGTTGGTTACATAATTAATTGAGCAACCAGGCTGCTAGAGGCTGGGGAATGTGTTGTACTGCCACACAACCTCAGCTGGTCCTGGTCCTGGTCCTGGTCCTGGCAACACTTTTGTGGGACCCTGATGTGTAGAATTACAGACAACACAAACTGTGTAAATTCATCTTTCAACCAGACTGTCTGAACAACTCAAATCTCAGAGAACACTCTCCTCTACTGCAGAAAATGTACAGTAGGGGGCGCCCACCTGGGGTGGCGACCACCTGGGATGGTGCCCACCTGGGGTGGTGCCCACCTGGGCTGGCTCACCTGGTAGAGCACCCACCACGAAGGTTTAGTCCTTCCCACGGCCGACCTGAGTTCGAATCCAACCCGTGACCCTTTGCCGCATGTCATCCTCTCTCTCTCCCCACCTTTCCTGTCAACCTGCTGTCCTATCTAATAAAGGCAAAATGCCCAAAAAATAATCTTAAAAAAAAAAGAAAACGAACAGTAGAGGAGAATGGACCTAGGACACGGTTGCACCTATT
>OMOV01101183.1:0-14377 GCA_900312565.1 Beryx splendens | reverse complement strand
GCCGACTTCCTGTTGAGTTTAGACCATGGCACCAAGAGACTTTTTTAAAAGTCGACATGATACATGTGCCTACCAAATTTTGTACCTGTAGGCGAAACGTACCGCGAGGGCTACTTCGTTGAAATTTTGCAGGGGGCGCTATGGAGCCATTTTGCCACACCCATGCGCATGACCCATAAAATATCTAATTTTTCACCAGTTGTGACGCATGTGCAAAGTTTCGAGCACGTTTAGCCCCTCAAAAATGCAATTCATTGCGGAGAATAAATAAATAATAATAATAATGAATAATTCTTTGCATTCCAATAGGGCCTTCGCACCGAAGTCGGTGCTCGGGCCCTAACTAGTAAGTAGAACTAGAAAATTACTCAAATCATAGAATAACATTGTGAACAGGCAGACCATCTGAACCTGCTGACATGACACCTTTGGCCCACTTCAGTGTCTGTGAAGACTCCAGGTAGTTCCTCCTCCCTGGCTGAAGCTGAGAGCTGAATCAGTGCCTCTTGCTGAATCAGTGAGTTTAGCTGCTGTAGTGTTTAACTGTAATGAAAGCCCGGAGGCTGCCGGGCCTCAACTGAACACCATCAGCCTGTAGCTTTAAGTTCCAGTTGCACACTCCATCCAACTGGGGGAAGCACGGCACTGTACATTTACCACCGACCGCCAGAGAAACAAGCGTGCGCTGCTCTCATTCCTCATCGTGGGGTTCAAGGCACGCACTCTACGCAAGGTGGAAGTAACTTTTGTCCTCTCGGAGAAGAGTTATAAACCACTCGGGGTTAAATCTGGTTAAAAAAGTGACGGCAGACGATAATCATGTCGGCCTCAGCGGCGAAAGTCAGTAGGAAGGAGAATTCAAATCACGACGGAGCGGATGAGACCTCTGGTAACGTTAAGGAATGGCGGTTATCCCTGTACAACGCCATCTTCACTTGTTTTCGTCGTTTTTTTCCTGTTATTTTCAATGTAGTTTCAGTTGTCTTATCAGGTTGAATTGGTGTGTGGCACTGAATTTAGCTGCTCATGCATAGACCTGCGGGCAAACGCTGTTGTGCAGAATTGTTCCATAATTTAGCATGCTAACGTTAGCAAACGCTAACTATTTAGCCAGCATGGGTGCTGGTTTTTCTGTTGGTTAGCTAGCTGTTAGCTTACATTAGCTACTAGTTCATGTTAAGGAGGCCGTTATCTGCCTTGCACAAGTTGATTGTAGCATACATTTAGCATAATTTGTATTTATTCCCCAATCAAACAAATTCGAATTTGTAATTATCTATCGTAGAAATCGCTTGCAGCCATACACTGTCTTAGTGTTTGTGGCTGGAGCTTTTCAAAAATTAACGTTATTGTTTGCACACATTGTTAGTGCACTGCTCTCTCTGTCCCTAACGTTACTTTAAGTCAAGAAGGGCCGACCAGCGTAACAAGCACGCTAGTAACAAGCGCTAGCGCTTAGATAGCTAAATTGTTACTATTTAACGATGTCGTCCGTGTTCATCTGTGGTTAAACTGTACAGTGACGCATTGATGAACATCGCTGTATGTTAATAATTGTGTGAAGCCGATAAAGGTTTAAAGTGAGTTGTCGTCGAGCCCCTCATTCAAACCAGGCCGCCTTTAGCAGCAACAGGAAGCTGCAGACTGCGGGAGGCAGACGGCGGACTGCGATACCGAACAACTGACTCCGCACAGCACTTCAGTAGCGTTTAGCGGGGAAAGGGCCGAGGTTACGGCACATAAGGCTAATGAATTGTTTATATATGCACTTACAACTCAAAATTGTTAATGCCATACTGAAGTCAACGGGGCCATTATTAAACCTATCAACATTGCATTTTCTAACAACAAAATCACTGTGAAACGTTAGGGGGCAATCGATTGTTGTGAGTAGGAGTTAACAAAATTTACATCTTGGCTTATTTTAACATTTAACAAGGAAATGGGAGAGGTTAGATTAAATGGTTTCACGTGTGCATGTACACCTCAGATTTGTTGCAGTTCTACTTTTATATAAGTCAGAAAGTATGCCAATATGACTGTTTACATGCCCTTTTGCCTGCAGTTAACGCCATACTGAAAAAATTAGTGATCATTATATGTATAATATCCTTAATTTATATTGTACCTTTCAAAGTGATTTACAAAGGACTGTAAAAACTGATAAAAGTAGTGTTAAAATAGTGTAAAAACAAGGTAAGAAATAAAAGCAAGTCAAGAAACATTAAATATAATAAATATATAATATATATTTTGAAGTACATGAAGAATTAATGAAATCAATTTGTAAAAGCAAATCTAGAGTTTTAAGATGTGATATAAAAGATAAAGATGGGGCTTAATGGAAGAATCCATCCCAGAGCACTTAAAAAAAAAACTCGTTTTAGGGAGTAGCAATTAAATTGAATCAAACATTGGTGGTATCGAGTGATAAACACGCAGAAATTGGCTGCAATATGAGTGATAGTTTAATCCCCCAATGATAAGTGTGTATTGTTTTGTTTTTTTTAATCTTGAATATGGGCCGGTTGATGTTTTTGGGGTCACTGATACGGCAAACAACCGTTTTAAATATCTGAAAGGCCACACAGCCTCTATTGACAGGAACAAAAAAACGTTAGTGGCAACGGTTTAGCCTTTTTTTTGGTTAATTTTTAAACCTGCAACTGCAATTATCACAGCGATATGGCCTGAGATTCATACTATCACATTTACCTCGATAATGATAAACAAAAGAGTAATTTGTTTATTTTTCTAACCCCAGTGCAGAAATACTACATTCACCAATAGCGTCATAATGTAAAAAGAATGCTTTTATTTTGAAGGTAAACACACTTTACTCATATTCTATCCTTTGTAGCTGTGCTTATGTGTTGAAAGTAAAACTTTACTTCTGGCCTTATTCTGTCCGTCTCTGGATGGCTTGACACAGCTGACTACGCTAGCTATGCTACCTTGAAGCGGGTTTCTCACTTTAACTGAAGTAACACTCATGTATGCAGAGTTGGCTACTTCACAAGTGTATTACTGAACATGCCGACATGTAGAAAATTGTTCAAACCAGGCTTTGAATTGGCCTGTGAAAAAACCCTGTTGACACTTGATACACAATTTTGACGCCATACTTTAAATATTGTTTTTAATAGGCCAATACCAGGCGGAATGAATGAAATGAAATTAAGTGTAGTGAATTTCCCTTTCACCTGACCTTGCATTACCCTCATAAACAAAAGAAAATGCAAATAAGATGCAAACAAGATTATAGACAGTCATGTAAACCTCAGGCAATAGAGTTATGTCTTTATGGCATAGCATCAAATGGTAGTGATACATTTACTAATTAAAAGAGTAACTAAACCCCAGACCACTTTTGGGGTTGCTGCCATTTAATGGTTGCATCAACTGGCACCAATAGCAGATGGCTATTGCAATAACACAGTTGACCATTAGATGGCAGCTAACTCACAAATGTGGTCTAGGGTTTATTTACTCTTTAAATTTTGTACAAACATAATTTCACACTGTTTACATTTATTTTGTAATGCATTTATGTTTCTGCAAATTACATGCTGAGCTGCTGTGGTTGAGACTTGTTGATTAGGTGCGCTTATCAGTTGTATTAACACATTTTCATTGCAACTTTGATTTCCTGATAAAATGTATTCATCACAAAAGCAGCACAAGAAAGCAAACAAGAAACCGGGTACAACAGCATTTTGTTTGATGTATGCATAATCAATGTTCAATTAGAATAGAAAATTCAATCCATCTGCAACAGAGTGATGCAGTGATAACAAATTCTTTCATTTGCATGTCATCTCTTCTCCATCAGAAGCATTAAGTGCGACTGAGGGTTCAGGGCGCCACCTTGGGGTCGGGTGGTTCACCACCAAACAGCTGGAAACCTGTTTGCCTGATTGATTCCCAGTTTTTTTCACTCCTCACAAAATGCACAACTCGGTGTTGAATTGTCTCACTGTCCGTTCCTCTCTGGTATGCTGTGTGAGCGACTGAGGCGTAGTGCAGCTCAGTCTGTTCGTTCTCTGCAGAAGATGGAAAGTGTGGTTACGTTTCAATCAAGAGTCTAGTCTGTCCTCTTTGTTGCTGCGCTGCGATGAGCGTAGCAGCTATAAGGAAGCTGCTGCCGTTCAGCAGAGAACTGAACACACACTTTGCTCTCCAGGAACACACACACCACTACGTCACAGCCTCAGTCACGCAGTGTTCAGTTTGTGTGCATGTAGATGTTTTTTTCTTTTGTTTGATTTGAATGGCCATTTTTTTTTATTTGATAGAAACAGTAGATAGACAGTCGCTGAACTTTAGCGGTGTTGCCCAAGAACTGCTGGCTGCTGTTTAGCTACATGCATTCAAAGATCTATGTTTCTCTAAATGAACCATAACATTAATTTTAGCAGTAGTACTACTAAGTGGTCACCACTACAGTGTTTGTTCCCCTCACTGGCATCACCTCTTCTCTGACTGAATTAAAGGTATCCATGCCAGTGATCCACTCCAAGTTTAGTTCCCCTAATGCCTCAGTCAAAATGCTGCAATTTGACATGGGCAAATACGTTTCAGTGTAACATTATGCAGTATTATTTACAAAGTAGCGGTCATTTGAACATAAATCAGAAATGTAGTTTTAGCTGGAAAAAATCGAATGGTTTGGTGTGTTTACCTTCAGTTAATGGTGATAACAGAAAGTTACAATGGTGGGGAAAAAACTTAATTAAAAAAAAGTTCTTATGTTTTCTATACTATATAGACCATAAAACTGTCCATAAAACTGTCTCTCCATGCAGTTTGTGTCGACACAGACACAGCTTGACTCCAAGGGGCAGCGATCATAAACTCAGTGTTTTGGCTTCAAAACGGCCCTTCAGAAACATGGGTGACGTCACTCTCACTACGACCATCTTTTTTTTCTCTCTGGTGAAGACATTCGGAACAACAGTCATAAGGCCAAAGACTGCAGCAAGTTTTGTTTGCATGAATTTACATTAAGGCTGTTAACATTAAATTGGGTTTGCTGTCTCTGTCTGGTAGACGACACTGGTGGGACAACAGCATCCTTAGTTTCATTGCAACTTGGCATGAAGCCACATGGTTGTTATTTTTGGCAGATGGAGGCTTGCAGCTTTTATTCCAAGAATCAAAATTTAACAAGTTTAATTTCCTTTTCAGAAAAAGAGCAACAGGAAGCTATTGAACACATTGATGAAGTACAGAATGAAATTGACAGGTAAGCTGGAATCTCATTCATCAGCAGTGAAACTAGAGATGAGTTCATGGTGACACATTTTTTTGAGTGACTAATTTTCTGGTGTCTTTCTCCTCAGATTGAACGAACAGGCCAGTGAAGAAATTTTAAAAGTAGAGCAGAAGTACAACAAATTACGCCAGCCGTTCTTTCAGAAGCGATCAGAACTCATAGCCAAAATCCCAAACTTTTGGGTCACAACATTCGTCAACCATCCACAAGGTAAATGCTTACTATGGTCTTTTTAATCATGAGCTGTCTTCACAGTCTTACAAACTTATTAAAACCTTAAGTTTGAACAAATGAAGTTTGTATGTGGGCTCTGTTCAATTATTTTAGCCATATTATGAGGGAGCCTAGCAGTCTATCGGGGCATTCATGTGGCTAAATACTTTTTTTTATGCCTTGAGCCTTTTATTTAAAACAAAAATCAACAAATTTTTAAATTTCTTGGAACAGGACAAACTGCAATGAACAAATTGAAAATTAGTTTAAATAAGGTCTGTAACGACCTGCAATAATGCATTAATAGTGTTTGCATACAGAAGTTGGTACATCACCGCAATAATTTCTGATTCAACTGTTATACTGTATATAATATGCTATTTGTTATAATATATGCTATATTCAGTGTGTGCATTGGGGAAACAATATAAGCTTAAGAATAAAGTAAATTGAATGAAAAAACTAAAATTAAGCAAAAAATAAGGATCATTTATTGAAAAATTTGACAAAAACCTGTTTATAGTAAAATATCAGTGTTGAGTCTGATGGAGTGGACACCTATGTGTAATGTGACAATTGAATTATTCATTTTATAATTTGATAATACCATTTTAACAATTAATTAAAAACTACAGATGGGGCAGGAAACTGAACATAAACAAATGTCATTATTTGCTTAACGGTTATAGAATTTAATTTCCTGCCAGGGGGACGTAGATATTCAATCACAACTATTAATAAATTGTTTGCCAAGCATACGGTAACTGTAACCATAGAGGCCTGACATTCCTTGAAGTAGAAATGTATTCTCGTCTATAGAGTAAGTCGTAAGATTAATACACTTATTTACAAAACTTGATGCTTACAAACTTTACACTGGTCAGTCATGTCAGCTGACTGTCATCAAACAAAGTTTTAATGACAAAACAAATTTAATACCTATGTTTTCTTGTAAAAATGAATTTGTGTTCGACAATTGCACACAGTAATGAGTGTGATGTCACTGACTAATACTGTGACCTGTAGTTTCAGCTCTTCTGGGGGAGGAGGATGAGGAGGCACTTCATTACTTGTCCAGGGTGGAGGTCACAGAGTTCGAGGATATCAAGTCGGGATATAGAATAGATTTTGTGAGTTGTCATTTCTACTTTGTATTTCAGTACATTAAATGAAAAAGTTTGCAGAAAATACTAAATGCTGACACATGTCTTTTCAGTATTTTGATGAGAATCTTTACTTTGAGAACAAAGTCCTCTCCAAAGAGTTTCACTTGAATGAGAGTGGGGACCCTGCTTCCAAATCCACTGAAATCAAATGGAAAGCCGGAAAGGTTGGTTTGCATTTCTCCATTTTGGTGTATTTGGTTTTACCCCAAAAAAAATGTGTTTAAGGCAAATCTGTGTAAAGCCCGTCATCTAAAGGTAAAAAGCATGATACTGAAATTACCATCTGCTATTGCAAATGGGGGTACTAGTGTTAAGGGGGTACTAGGAAATTTCTAAAAATGTGTTTTCTTAAAATATATAGGTTATGAACAATTATAAAATAATGCCACCTTAATAAATGTATTAAATCTAAATAAAGGAACACCCTGAGCTGGGAGAGAAAGCTTTGGAGCAGCTACTACCCTTTGGATCCACTTATTTGTGCAAAACATCTTTTTCTGCAATGACCCAGATCAAAGCAGAGAAAAGACACCCAGAATGACAGAAATTATAAGTCAAGCACAAGCCCATGTTTCTCACTAAATTGTAAAAGTATTACAAATGTAATTGACCAACCCATTTAATATTCATGTTTACTCTGCCAAATAACATGCAAATACATATTTATAATCATTTTCCTTTTTTCCTCCAAAATGTCTTGTGCTGGTGAAAGGGGTACTTGGCTGAAAACATGTCAGGGGGTACATTCGTAAAAATAGTTTGAGAACCACTGTGCTATTGGATGATCTTTGGTGCCAGGTGATGATTTTTACCATTTAGATGTCAGGCTTTACACAGATTTGGGTTTGGTGTTTAGTTAATTAGCTAATTACAACCCTGTCTCATACAATTTGGCACAAATTGGCCAACAAATTGCGCTATTCTCCTGTTAGTCATGTGAGAACTTAACCTGACGGTTAAGTTCAGGCAACTGCAACAACTTTGGTTATGGTTAGGGTAAGGATTTGGTTAGAGTTGGCCAATGGGTCGGGCAAAACGAGTACCTGGTTTGGATATTGTTGTCCATGCACGGTGCCTTTTGTCCTCCCAGCGTAGCTACACCAGATGTAGTTGTGGATGTTTCTGTTCCATCCGTTGGTGTTGGAAGCGTTGGATCAGATTCACAACCATTTAAAAAACCAACAGTGCTATCAAAGCTCAAACTAGATGTGCTACAGTTGCTAAATATAACAGCTCGAGCTGTTTTTAGGACAATAAGCTAAACTAGATAATTTTGTTAATTTACCCATAGATAAAATGTAGATGAGTGCAACAATAACTGGCAGACCGTGGGCTGAACAATAACAGACTTGGTGTAGCTGCTTAACATGTTATGCTGCAACCGGGCCACAACAAGTTTGGATATGCAAATGTTAAGCATGCTGTTTTGTATAGGTGTTAGGGAATGTAAACACTATTATTTTTGAGAATGTGTTTGTCCCAGTCCTTTGAGAACATCTGACCACACAAAAACACCAGCCACAGGATATTTTAATCCATGATCTCCAGTAATCAAAAGTTGTTTTAAACTTGAAAACCACTTGTCACTTCCTAGTGTGAACAGCTGACTGGATGTTTTCACTCGTCTCTTAGCAACACAGAAGCCGACAACACACAAAGTAGCTTCAGTACCAGCAGTACTGGCAATTTAGGCAACTTCTGTTTTTCCAAATCCAGTCATACGATAAGTATTGAGGCTTGACTAATACAGAGTGAGATCCAGTTCCGAATAAAGGGCAAGCTATACTTTAATGAAAATGGTGTCTCTGCACACAAACTGACACTCTTTGACGCGTATTTGGGGTTGAACAGGGTCTCAGCTTTGTGTCCAGTCTACGCCAATTCACGCACTCCGATTGGTTGATCATAGAGGTGATCATGACGGCATCGAACTCTTCAAGCTCCAACTTAAGTGATCGGCCCAACCCTAGTTTTGGTCATAGTTAAAGAGTAACTAAACCAGATGTCACCACCAGTTGTACAGAGGGTGACATCACCTGGTACAAAGGCCAGCCAATAGCAGATGGGCAGTTCAGTACCCTAGTTTTCTTTTATTAGGTGACAGGCTTCACCAAATATTTGGGTTTGGGGTTTAGTTACTCTGAAATTAAAAGAAAATCACCAGCAGTAGAAAACGTGTTGTCAGATCTCCACACCCTTACTTTCTGTGCATTTCACTGTGTTTTTTGCACTATCCAAATTTTACGACATCGTGCTCATTTCACCAGATTTCATGAGAGGCGGAATGTCAGTTTTCCTATGAACCAGAGAAACAACTCCATATTATCTTGGCCTAACACAATGCCACTTTCCTCTGCACTGCTCAGGACCTGACGAAGCGCACAGGTCAAACGCCAAACAAAGCCGGGAAGAAGAGGCAGCACGAGGAGCCGGAGAGCTTCTTCACCTGGTTTACCGACCACTCGGATGCAGGGGCCGACGAGCTGGGGGAGGTCATCAAGGACGACATCTGGCCAAACCCCCTGCAGTACTACTTGGTAGGATGAAAACCTTTTACTTTGTTGTCGTCCATGATGGATATGATGCAGTTTGATTTATTACATATTTATTGTAGAATTGATTGGTACTACACTGTCTATGGGAAGTCCTTAACATGAATTGATTCTGCTGAGAAATTTTGATCATTCTGGTTTTGGATGGACAGTTTTACAGTGTCACGGTCGTAAATGCTGTTCTACACTACTAACTGTTCAGTGGTTTACTGCTATTGGGCCAATACCAGACTGAACGATTCATACTTCTTTCTGTGAAGGTCAGTTTACTGGTTTTGGATGATGCGAAAATGTTTTCTGATTACATCAATTACAAAACCAGAAGGATGATGCCATTAATTTAGGTGAAAAGTTCCATTGTAAAATGTGAAAGACCGTAGTAGGCTTGGGCGATATCCAAAATGTAATTAAATTTAATATCGCGATATTTATAGAGAAAAAAATGGATTCGATAATATCAAATATCGGCCCAAGTTCAGTTGAGTTACGCTGTTTACATCAGCACCTCTAAGATATTGAAATACTCAAGTTTTAACACTGGAATGCTTTGGCGTGTTAAGGCTGAACATGTGTGTCCTGTGTAAATGTCTACAAGGTCCCCGACATGGAAGATGAGGAGGGTGACGGTGACGATGACGACGATGAAGAGGAGGGCCTGGAAGATATCGACGAGGGCGATGAAGAGGAAGGGGAAGACGAGGACGAGGATGGCGATGGAGAAGATGGAGAGGTAAGGAGGTTGAACTTCACCGGGACTTGAGGCCAAAAGACGGTCTCAGTCGCTGTCTTCTGGTATTTAAGTGTTGAGCCATGATGGATTAAGACGTTTCCTTTCAAATTAATGTTTAATATTTTGTGTTTTAGGATGACGGTGAGGACGACTAAACTTCAAAACAACGTTTTACCCCTTTTCCCGGCCCTTCCCCCATAATTGTCCTCCAACCCATGGGAGCAAGATACTTTATTTTGGGGTTTCTTTTTTTTAATGTTTTTTTTTTTGTTGTTTTTTTTGTGCCGTCCGCCTGTCCATCCTCTGTCCCTCCGCAGCCACGGCCTGTCCATGCCTCAAGACCGGTCCATAGTTCCAATAGTCCACAACGGGTCTACGGTTGGGGGGGGGGGGTTGAAGTCTCACCTATCATCCTTATTCCACATCTCCCAAAGACATGCAAAAGAATAAAAAAAATTTGTAGCATTCTGCACGTCATCCTGCGTAGATTTAAATTAAGTACAATAGCAATTTCTATGTAAGATATGTTGAAGTTGTGAGTTCAATAAAAATAAGCCATGGTGCAGTGATAACTTAATCATAGCATCCTTAGCCACTTTTATATATAAATGTATATTATAATATATCCAGTGGTGGGGGGTTACTAAGGCTTACTAGAGGTTGAGTTTTCCTTTGTGACTCATTGTACTAATGGAACTGATTGAAAGCACCAGCTTGTTCCTTTCAACCATTGTAAATGTTTTGGGGTCTATTATCTTGGTATGACAGTTGTTATTGTACACCGTTTATTGGGGTGGTGTGGTGGGGCGGGGCATGTGGGGTTTTTTCGACACCGACTCTGGATTTGCGTTAATTGAATTTTCATGATATTGTTTTTTCAGACACCCAAAAAAGTTTGAAATTTACATTTTTTATAAAAACAAAACATAAAAATTGTTCTAATTTTGAGCTTGGCCTAACATGTTGAGACGGGAGAGAAAAAGACTTCTGTAGAGTCTCCCCCAAGGAGGCTGCAGTGTTTCTCCTGTTCCACTGGAAACCTGTTCACATTAAATTAAGTGTACCAGTTGCTTTGTTACAATAAATAAATGTATACACTATGTTTGGAGTGTTTTCTAAAGAAAACCGATACAAATGTGAGAAGATTGTAAGATCCAGCAGGAGAGCTTCACAGATCTGGATTCTGTTATGTTCAAATGTAATCTACAAGTTAACCATGTTATGAAATTAGAAGATTCATAGTTATCGTTAGTGTGGATGAGCCTGCACTATGCTTATGTTTTTACCACCCTACCAACACTTGGTCAGTCCTCAAATTAGTTAATTGACTGTCTTACGTGCACTTGTACTTTTTAAATGCTACACAGCGAGGTAAGAATTGTCTAATGTCAAAGCATGTATTTATAGATAAATGTGAAATTGAAAAGCCTATTGGTGGACGTTTTAGATATCTACTGACACTTTTTACTCTAAGCTGCTGAAAATAATAGAAAAGTGATCTGCTGGATCTTAAACGTGTATTGGCCATAATTACTGATTTATAGATTCTCATCCCCAAACCTCCCAACTTGTTGCAAGTGGGAGTGGGGGGGTAAACCAAACATTTTTTGGAACCAAAACCCCACAGCTTTCATACAATGTATGTATTTTTGGTTATTTGATGAACCAACGTCATGTACATTAAATATAGCCTATTCACATAGCTTAATATAAAGCCCTAGACAACATGACAAATCAGAGCTTAAGTATTCTGTTATAAATTAAGAAAGAGGTAAGGTTAAGTCAATTCTGCAAACTCTTGAAACAACTTATATATTGTCAAAATTACAAAATATTAATTTTATTGAGAAAATTCAACACATGCTACTTAGCTATTGATTTGTCATATCTAGGTTTTTTTTTAATTCATGTACACAAATAATACACATTGACAGAGGAGGGGAAAAAGCAGACTGAAAATGAGACAAACCCTTATAGGGACTTAATAAGAAACATTGCACCTCCCCCCCAAAAAAGAAAAAACTCCAAATGACAAAGTCACCAGTGACATCAAAAATAAGAATGGTATAAAAAGCAACAAAATGGATAAGTACGAGTGAAGAAAGGTGAAAACTGGATCAGTGAGCTGAAACAGAATGGGGTTGCTGGACTCCAGACATGAGAGGAGTCACATCAAGAGGAGCTGCAGACACATGGCTTAAAAACACATGGTGACTCAGTGTACATGTATGTTTTAACACAGTAACAGGTTGTGGAAGGAAGTAGGCCTATATATGTCATATTGTTTAACTACCTTACTTTTTTCCCTTGCAGTTAGATGTTATTTTTCAGCAAGCTCCTTCTGGCATGACTGTTACAGTGTAAGTGATCTATCAAAACCCAATAATTAAGATTAAATATATTTTAAAAAATTAAATATATATCTACCAATAACATTTAATTGATCATTTCATGGTTCATTACATGTCGTAAACGTACCTAAGTGTTCTTGGACTATAACATTTAACTCATGCAGTCCTCCCACCAATAGGTGGCAGTAAGTGCTTTTATATAAAGGGACTCTAGGAAAGAGATCTTAGGCTGCAACCAGACTGTAGACCCCATGCTCTATAATCCTAAATCTAACATTTCATTATCTTGTGCTTAACATGTAGGTGGTTGTAAATTACTTGTTTAAAAAATGGAAAACGCAAAATAGATTAAAAAATCAGTGGTTTAACCCTGCTTCCTGTTTTACTGCCAGTTTGCGTGGCCATCAATGACAATTATTCTGAAATACAATTTGTCTAACAATATGATAAACCCAGCACAACTCAACTCTATCAAATAGCCAACTCAGTCAATTAATCATTGTTACCATGGGTATAGCCCAACATCCAAAAGTAGGCCAAAAAATGATAGGGTATAGAAATTATTCAGTTGTTTTAAATGATAGATATGGTCAAAACCAGGAATTTATGTACATTTTCTATCATGAATTGCTTCCAATATTGGCTATGCAGAAGTGACTACTATAGATATTATTATAGGCCTAGATGTGACAAAGTTTTCTAAAAGGTTAATCAGATTTAATTTGACCAACAGTAAATTATGAGTGCTAATTCAACAAAGGCTCGTGTTTTTAATTACAATTACAATCAACTGCAATTCCTACTGCGTGCGGACAGAGGTCGATAAAGGTCAGAGATGAGAGTACCCATTAATTAATTGGTCCTACGAAAGGCGAAGTTACAACAGCGAAAATATTAATGTTATTTATCTTTTATAATTTTGTTATATTATTCAAGAACATCAGCGGAATTGGACACACAGTTAAAAGAGATTTTAAATGTTTTTGTCAAACCTGCAGTATCACGTCAGACGATTGTAATTTAAGAAAAGGCGGAAGTGCAGGACAACACAGGATTTCTCTCTTGCTGCTTTTCTTCTTCTCCGTTGAAGCTACCGTAACCAGGGTAACGCTAGCTTTGTACCTCTCTACTGCTCTGGCGCTGGACTTCATGATATAAGCAGCAAAGCAGCTAGCTATGTTAAGTGCTATGTGGCTAGCTTGTTAGCAGGCTCACTACGAATCCGTCGTTGTGTGAATGTAGCTGCAGTACTGTGGCTAAGTTGTTGACGGCACGGCTAACGCAGCTAATGATAACGTTAGCCTTTCCCCGTAGCTTGAGCTAAACACATTTCTCAACATGTTTACTGACGAGGCGCTGGATTCCGTGGGTATCGAGTCACTGTGGAGGAAATCTCAACAGTTGGCGCAGGAGTCGGTATGTTTGGGTGACATCATCAGTTTTCACCAGACGTGTCAAATATGTCATACATCACAAAAACAAACCCTCACCGGTAGCTAACGCATTTATTGACTTCGACAAGCAGCGTTGCTGTGAGCTAACGTTAGCTGACATTCAGGTGCTGTTTGGAAATACTATAACGTTACTATACGTGCAGTGCAAACAGAACAAGTTTGTAAGTCACAAACCAATGTGGTGGTTGCGCTCAAAGGTCAGTGAGAAACAAGTAGAACACACACAAACACTGGAATTAGCATATCAGCTAAAGACTGAATATAGTTTTTATTACAGAGTGTATGAAGCTCGTTGTTGGTCATAATTTATAACTTGGTCATAATTTATAACTTGATCTACTCAGTTATGACTGTTCTGGTAAAGTGCATGTTATAATGGTTGGTGAGAAGTTATTTATGAATAATTTGATGTCTATGGGGGCGTGTCATGGCTGTTGCCTAGTGATTGGATTTACACACATACTATGCCAACAAGTCTAGGGAATTATTAGTTTATTAGTTTATCGTAAGGGACAAGTACAGAGAAACATTGACAGTTGCAGAAGCAGTGTCCGATGTACTGTATACGTGTTTATAGCCAAAGCTAATTTCCAACACCAGTCCCTTGATGGGCATTGATGGATCAAGCAATCATTA
>OMOV01101175.1:0-15604 GCA_900312565.1 Beryx splendens | reverse complement strand
GCGGGAGGCAGCCAGGCTGAGAGAGGAGCGCCGCGAGTGGGAGCTGGAGAGAGAGGCTGCTGAGACGGAGCAGTCCGCCTCTCTCATCAAGTCTGCCATGTCGCCGCCTACATCTGCACAGACGGCAGTAAGCAAAAACAAAATATCTTCAACAGCCTAGAAACCGAGAATACAAGACACTCTGATACTGTATAGAGCCAGGTTTGGGTTAAAGGGGGCTAAAGGATAATTCAGGTTATGTTTAACCTGGGCCTTATTTTCCTAGACGACTGAGGATTCAGGTCATATCAGCTGAAGTAGAAGTAGAAGAACAGGATTTCATTGCTTCGGCTTGAAAATGTTCTTTACTTCTTTTACTCGTCTTAACGCCCACATCCAAATTAATTTGTATTTATGAATTTAAAATCAACCGTAAACAAACCACAGAAGAGATTTCTCGCTTTTCATAAACACGGTTCATTGTATCAGTGTTAATATAACTGATCATTTTGATTTTTAATCCCTTGGACTGCCGACGGTGGATTCACTGCTATGTTTAGTGCTTGTGTTGACACACTTTGACACACATTCCCTCATATCCTACTTGTAAATACCAGTAGCAGGTTGACGTGAACAGCATCAGAGTACTTGAACGGTCTACTTGCCAACTAGCTCACACTAGTTAAAATATCATATCTAACACCACAATATACGCAAGTTTCAGACAACGTATAGTCGGAAAGTCAGATGTAGGCAGGTCCCATTGGAGTATGAGTGTTGTTGTGTTGAAGGGACCTGTTTTAATCGCTTTTTGGGTTCAGCTGTGGGAGATTGAATTGGCTCTTGTGTGTGTATCGAAGAGCGGCACTCCCAGCAAAGCAAAGCTACATAAAGCTCTACAGTGAAGTAAGTGATGAAATTTTGAACACAATCATCATGATGGCAAAAACTAGGAAAATAAGGCCCAGGTTAAAAATAACTGGAACGATCCTGTAAGTGTGTATACCTTCGGAGTATTTGTGCCTACAAAGGCTGCTTTTCTAGTGCGTTAACTGGCTGTCATGTGTCTCAAATCCAGTCCTCGGTAGCAGTAACCGGTGACTCCTGCAAGCAAAATTCAGTTTGGGTGGAATGTGGAGGCGACGCTGGCTTCCTGGCTGACTGCTTTGAGTCACGCAGCAGTCCTTCACTCCTCCCAAGTTCAACAGACGGGGAACTGAACGAGGAAGATGGTGACGAAGACGAGGACGTGGCAGCGTTGTTACTGGTAACACCTGCTCAAACTTTCCTCTACACACAGGCTTGCTGTGGGTCTCAGCTGCAGCCCAGTATCAGACTATTTACATAAAACACAACACGCATTATCGCTTCGCCGTACCGGCGTGTACTAGTGTAGGTTCCCCCGACAAGTTTTTCAAGTCTCACATGATGTGACATGTTGACACTGGAAGATTTAAGTTTTTGCATGAGTCTTTTTCACATGAACATCTGATTTATTAAGTCTTTTTTGGGGTTGTTTCAGTACATATCCTGTGTGAATAGAATGCATTCAATTTACTTTCATCAACAAAACTGTGGAGCTTTAAGAAGAGGATAGAGAGTGTTTCTACTGGGTTTCTGTCTGTGGAGGCATTTGCTGAAGGTGCTCTGTCTTTGGTCTGTTGTTTTTGCTAAATGAAAGAGCTGCAGGCTACAGTTCCAAGGCACTCGTCAGACAAAATGATTGATTAAAAACAACTCCAGGTCACTTTGCCCATGCTGTGGCGTTCATCAGGGAGTAGCACACCAAACTTCATTCAGTTTAGAATTATGGAGCTTTTTAATTATTGTTAGTGCTGTTAAGTCTAAGCTGTGCTGGGAGAAAAAACAAGAAATGGCAAGAACGCTGATGCTGTGTGTTTTGACTCCAGCAGGCGTCAAGTGATGAGGAACCAGAGGAGGAGACGGGCAGCCTGGAGCAGGAGTCAGACAGACCTCGCTTCACCCTGCAGGAGCTGCGGGATGTCCTGCAGGAGAAGAACGAACTCAAGGCCCAAGTGTTCCTGCTACAGGAGGAGTTAGCGTATTACAAAAGGTCCGCTATTATCTATGAAAATCTGATTTTTGCGTGTCTTGAATCATCCACATGGCACTGATCTAAAAGTTAATGATTACCTGCTTCATATCCCTCAGTGAGGATTTGGAGGATGACATTTGGTCCACTGCTTGCATCCTGTCCCCTCCGCCGTGCTCCGCTCCCGCTGAGCAGCCCGAGTCAGGAATCAGACGCTTGTGAGTAACGAGCCTGACGGGACTGAAAAGGTTTACCCCTCAGCCTACCTCATACACCAGTGTTCACCCTTGCCCTCTTCAGCTTACCGGCCCGGCTGCCGTACCTGTCAACACAGGCCCGCTTTTCCTTCTCCCTTGATGTCGTTTCTCTCATTAGTCGCCCATTTTTCCCAAGAAGTGTGTGTGTGTGTGTCTGTGTGTGTGTGTGTGCGTGTGTGTGTGTGTGTTGGCGTGGGGTCCTATAGTGCTGGAGAAGAAGTCAGCTTTAGCAGGCATTCAAAGGGAAGCCCTCTCATGCATTATGCTAATGTGTACAATTAAGTTAATACATTGCATTTTACTTGAGTCTCTATTCACACATTCCCTCAGTGATCCAACAAGCTTTAACAGATAAATGTACTTTATACTGACCACAGAGTTATTAGGACTAAAACAAGTAGCATTTGTTTTCGTACTGCTTGATGTGAAGCGTTTGATGGTGCCGGTAAACTTCAGAAATGTGACATGCCTAATTAAAACAAAAATGCTTTGGAAAGACAATAAACTCTTTCTGTCACTAATGAGCTTCTCTCCGGTTCACTGAGGCTCAGAAAGCAAAACACATTTTCACATTTCAGTCTCACATCAGTGCTTCTGATGTCTTGTGTCTTTGTGTCGGTCATATTAATGCTCTAACTCTCCCTCTCGACGTCTCTCCTGTCTCCGTCTCGTTCTCTCTGTGTCTTTCTCTCCACACCCTCCACCTCCCCGCCCTTTTCCATCTTCATCTGTGCTCATCTGGACAGGATCTTCACCGCCATAATGCCGATGGTGGCGGCTGGTTTGATTCGAGACGATCCCACGCTGCTGCCAATCAGGAGACTTATTTCTTTTGTATGAGCTTCAATTCATATTACTCTTATATTCTTCTTATATCATTGATCTTGTTTATCGCCACACGATGCCAACACCTATGTGTTCATATATAATTTAACAGCACCTGCTAAAGGGTTAAATACATAGATTAGTAACTAGCTGCTACGGTATAATGCCACCCAGTGTTAAATATTTAAACACCTGCAGTCCTTTTTCCTCACACTTAGGATTACAGGTCCCTGCATTTATGTGCACTGCACTCTTGTTTCACCATTACAATGTTACCTACTGTATAGAAGCTACTTCAACTTTGCTCGAGTCCCAAATCAGTCTCAAGTGTTGAGGGACAAGTCCAAGTCAAGTCCATGTTATTAATATCAAGTTTCAAGTCTAAATGTAGAATACCAAGTCAAGCCACAGCAAATCAAGAGTCCAGTATCAGTTTATTATCTTAAAGAAAGTTAAATATCTAGGACTTTTCAATGCAATATGGTTTTAATAGGATAAAAACTTCTTGGTAAGAGCATCATGAGTTTGATTTTTATAATCAGTTTCAACTTCAATAAATTCAGTCATTCCATACAAATTCATAAACAGAATTAATATTCAATTGTCAAAGTCAAGTCCCAAGTCAAGTCTCAGGTCTTCTCTTCATGCATCAAGTCAAGTCTCAAGCAATTAATATTGTGACTCGAGTCTGAATTGAGTCCCCACCTCTAACTAATAGTAATCTCATTTTTGTTGTTGATTTGGAGTTTGTTGTTTGTGACACTGGAATTGATTTAAAAAAAATTATTTCTCCAATTTTATTTCTCCCTCTCTCTCCCCCCTTTAGGTATAGCATGTTCCCCAGGAGTGTTGAAGGTGTGTGGGAGGCTGACTTCGCATTCACTGCTTCTTCAGGAGGAAAAGCCACGGGAACTTCTACAACCAGTAACCAGAAGTTTATTTCTGGATAAAGATGTGACCGGTCAGGAAGGGAAGTTGATGGGACGTCTTGGGTTATTTACCACCAGGTGATGGACAGGTGTCTCGGATGGCAAATTATTGGAACGCTGTTTGAATATGGTTTGAAGGTGAGGCGAGTCGGATGACCGTGTAAGACTCATTCTGCCACACAGAGGCTGCGTCTAATGAAATAATGTGCTTGGTGCCAACTTTTGGTCTAGGATGCTCGAACCGCATTGCAAAAACTCAAATTCTCCTTTGATGGCTACATGAATGTCCACTGTAAAAAAAAAATTCATGTCTGTATTATGTGGCGGTATGTGTCTGTAAAATATTATTCATTTTGAAAACATGTAATAAATTTTATTTTCATCTTTTGTCAGGTGGTCATTGTGTTGCTATCAAACATTGATACGACTCCCATAGATTTCACTCCAAATAGCATTTCTGCCTCTGTTTCTGTCTCTCTCGTCTCTCTTTTCATGATTTATTAATTTTACACATTTATTTTTGGACCTGCGGCAAAAAATCTGTTATATCAGGCTTGCATAATTTCCATAAACATGGATTTTTTTACATTTATTTTCACACTGGTTTAATTTTTGCACAGTACATAGCTCATTGGCTGTGAGTGTAATTTGATTATAAACACCTGTTAAATTTATTACAATCACAAAAGCTTTTTTTTTCAATCACAAAAAACTTCTTTAATGGTTAGGCATTGATGTAGAACGCCTCAGAAGCCATCGGCTATGCCCAGGTTAGCTCTCTTCAAAAGGAAATAACTGAAATACAAATAAAAACATCAAATCACATGCTTTCTCACCTGACCGTCCGCATGCCTTTTACCTGAGAGGAGGAAGCAGCAGAGAGCGCTCACTCACTCCACTTCCGGGATAGGGCGTGTAGCGCGAACGCCCGACCGTTGCGAACCGGAAGTTTGGCCACTTGAGGCAGTTCTCTTCTCGAACATATGCGATCTTTGGCCTCACCTGTCGCTAGGATACTTTGCCCTCCTCTACTGTACAGCTAATCACGCCATTGGTGGACGCGTGATGGGGGAAGTGCGGCTCCTCTCGCAGTGAAACAGTTCGTCATCTTTCCCATTAGAAAAAAGTGGAGTAAACATCTATCAGGATTTGCAAAGTTGCAGAAAACAGGGGGTGGTGCAGAACAGAGAAGAAGTGTGTTTTTTGGGGGAGCTGTCGGTCGGTCATGGAGCCGCGTGAAGACTCCTCACCCGCGTTGGCTTTCGAGAAGGAAGCGTTCCAGCTCACGGTGGAGGACGTGTATGACATTTCCTACGTGATCGGCCGAGATCTGCTGAAAATAAGCAGCACAGGTGAGGAGGTGTCGGATCTGCAGTTCAGGATCGTCCGGGTCCTGGAAATGTTTGAGACTCTGGTCAATAAGTACAACCTGTCAGTGGAGGAGCTGAAAATGGAACGGGACAACTTGAAGAGCGAACTGGACCGGATCCTGAAGGAGAACTCCACGGGCCAGGGCACGGTCGGTTTCTCTTTAGTTAGGTTTTTTGAGCATTTACTTAACTACTACATTTTAACAGAGTAGCCTAATAGGGTACACATTTTGTGGCTGTATAAGCATCAGAAACTGGACTGTCGTGAACTGTCAGTCAGCAAAGAGAACAGTAATCTGACTTGAAGTTGTTTGTGCACTTTTTGTAATTTCAAAGATTTCCAATTAAAAGAATCTAGTTTGAACTCTACTCTCTTCCTTTTGGAGTTGCACGGAAAAGATCACACAACAAAGTTCTCTTTTCTAAAAAGTAACTCAGTAACTTTTACTCTGCTACATTTTAAATGAGCTACTTTTTACTTCTACTTAAGTAAAATATCAGCAAAGTAAAGTGCTTTTGCTTGAGTAGGACATATACCCATCAGTATACTCATTACCCTCCTGTTATTTGTACTTATTTTATTTTCAAATACAACAAAAACAAGATATTACAACACAGTGGCTACTTTTTACTTTTACTTAAGTAGATTTTTACACTGGTAATTTTACTTCTACTTAAGTAAGTAAAACTTAAGGTAACGGTACTGCTACTTGAGCAGGACGTTCTAGTACTCTCTCCACCCCTGCTTCAAAGCATGCATTGGTCACATGTTTTTGAGTCCCCCCCCCCCCCTTCTTTTCGCATTAAAGCAAACAGCAGGACCAAACCAGCTGGTGGTGGACCTGAAAGACCCCAACAGACCGCGCTTCACCATGCAGGAGCTAAAGGAGGTCCTGCAGGAGAGGAACCAGCTGAAGGCTCAGCTGATGGTCGCTCAGGAGGAGCTGCAGCTGTACAAGAGGTGACACACTAAGCAGAAACCCAGTCTGGGATGGGATTTACACATGGATTTACCTGACCCCTTCACTGTCACAATCACAAGCAATGGTTTATGCACATAAATAAATCGACTTAGAAATGGGAGCCAAGACTATTGATGCTGCAGTATGTTGAGACAAAACCTGGAGGTGTTGATGCAGCACTAGTGGAAACACTGACAGCATGCAGTGTGATTTTACAGAGATGTAGCATGTGGCAGTCAAATTAAGCTTGTTTGGATGTGACAGCTCAAGCAAACACTCCATAAATAAACAAATTTAGCCTCAGTTTCATTGTCTTGGCTGAATCGCTGACTCTAGTTTCGGTAAGAGGAGATCGATTCATCCTAACAAATACTGGTTCACCTGTCTCGATATTCATAGTATTCTATAACATCACCACATGACGGTCTTGGTAGGAAAATAATAGGTGATTGTAATAAATTAACAGGTGATTATAATCAAGTGGCAGCCACAGCCAGTGAGCTGTGCATGTGTAACGCATCAAACTGGCAGGAAATGCATGTGACATCATGGGAATATACTGAATAGTGTGGATTCTGTTTTAGGATTGACCTAAGAGACCTACACAGGAAATCTCGTCACTGACCATGAGGCTGTGCTGTGATTTTGCAGTGGGATCCTGCCACAGACCGAACCAGCCATGGTGGAAGTGGACCTGGACCCGCCTCCCTCCGCAGGCCGGGTTCCTGCCACAACAGACGAGGCGAAAGAGGAGAAAACAACCATCAGCAAACTGTGAGTAACGCGCTTAATTGCTTTATTGAATATGGCTTGAGTGTGACTGTGAACAGAGGTAAACAACAAAACAAGGAAGCTGAAGAAAACAGTAGCAGGCAGGTTCTTCTCCCAGCCGTTTCTCGTCATAATGATTTACTTGTGACCAGCTGCACCTATCCATCCATCCATTCATTCATCCATCCATCCATCCATCCATCCATCCATCCATCCATTCATCCACTCATTCATCCATTCATTCATCCATCCGTCCATTCATTCATTCAGTGTTTCTTTAAAAAGGGACAGATGCTTAGACATGGAACAAAAAATAGTCTCACGTTGTATATTATAACATATAATCTAATTTGCACTGTCTGTCCCTAGATGGGCTTGTGTTAAAAACAGATATAAAATAAACACAAAAAGGCATTGTCAGCGTGGGAAAGACGGTACCTCTTCTATACAGAGGACTCATGCTGGTGCCGAGGATGTTTGTGTGAGTGTGTGCGAATGAACCGACGAGGGAGCTTCGAAACTGCCTGCCCCGACTCGGTGTTGACTGTCCGCCGATGGCTTACTGATGGAACAAATTGGAAAGCATTCCTCTCACTACTTCTGCACTTTTCTGTTTTTCAGGTTTTCATTCAGGCGAAAATGAGAAGAAACCGCGACAAGAACTGGACAATTTATCAGCACAGACACCACACAGGATTTTCTCATCAATTAACCACTTTTATATTAAACTTTTGTTTTTTTTTGTTTTTTACAATGTGACATTTGACAATTTTAGCAATGCATTTTGTAATTTTAACCTAAGAGGGTCTATAGTGTTACTATATTAGATATATAAATTATGTGAAATGTGTGATTCAGATGTCAAGTGACACAAACTGGAAAGTATTATCTAACTGGTATTTAGATTATTGTGTTAAAGGAACAGATCATTCCAAAATGAAAATTCAGTCATTTGTGAGCTTGGAATTATACGTTGTTCTTGTTTATAGATATTCACATGTAATATTTGAATGTTATTTGATGCTTGCTTATGTGGAGGTGTTTTTATTTTTATTTTTTAAACCTATCAGAGAGTTCATTTCAGCTGGGAAGGATTATAGGTTTTATTTCCCATCCAATCACAAACTTTAAGGACCACAATCAAATCAAAATCTACCTTTCAGCCTCATCATGTCGGAGTCGAGGCAGTATAAGGTGAGACGGTAGTAATAATGTTGTGCATAACTTTTTCATGATACTAGTTTCAGGTACGTGAGGGTTTTAACCTTAGTTATTGTTGTTGTATTTCACTTTATTGACGAATCTCACCAGAAACCAGAATGTGTAGCTTTAGCTTATATATTGATTTAGTGTTTTTGCCACAGGTTGATGGCAGCAGAAACTCAGAAAACAGCAGAGGAGTCAGACAGAAGAGATGAACAGAAGAGAAAAGCAGAGAGAATGAGACAGATAAGAGAGCAGCAGCCAAATCCAGTAGCACAGTAAGTGGACAAGTGATAAGAACACACAAAACTAATAGAAAATACCACGCCAAAATGTATTTAACTTGCAATCTAGTCTTAATGCGTCTCAAAACAGGCTTGATAATTAAATAGAACCATCAAATCATATTCATACAGCTTCCCACTGAGCCTGAGGTTACCTCGTAAACAGTCACATAGACCCTTATAGAGCCAAACCCAGACTGACCTTACAGTCCATTAGGGTTATATCGCTCTTTGGTTAAAGATATATTTCACTACATAACAGTTTTGCCAGCTGGAATGTCAAAACTCTGATGCTGAATATCCCGAACTGTTCTTGACCCAAACAGAACCGTATAATTCCAAGTTCACCGTTTGTAGTTCAGCATGAGGAAGGTGCATTAACTTTAACTCAATTTTGTAATTTTCCTTGTTCAAAATACATTTTTATGCAATTCTCTTATCAGGAGTTGGAAAAACACGATTTGCACTTGTTTGACAGTAAAATATTTTAATATCTTGTTTTAATGTGGTGAATTACTTGCAAGGAGAACGTCAACCTGCTGGCTCACCTGGTCGTGAATATTTAACAGTACCAAATAGACCTGTACTATGCTGACCGAGTTCTCACCCCCCCCCTCCCCACCTGTTCTCCGCTTGCACATCTTCACTTTCACATTACTGTAGCCAGTTTGGGAAACACGTGTTGCTCTGTGGGATGGATCCAAGTATGACATCAGTGGAGGAGGATGCCATCTTAATGCACCTGTCCAGTTTTCATACTTAAACCATGCTGCAGCTAGAATGAAAGATTCAACTGAGATTTATTCCTCAATTTACTGCGCAGGTTATTGTTTACAATTGTGAAGTTGAGATGTCAGAATCATCAACCATTTCATTACAAAGGAAACCCAAGGGCGGAGCAGGAGGACGTACTCCTTAGCCGGGAGAAATCATCTCTAAGGTCGGACCATCAACCTGCTACATTTGGCAAAGAAACAAAAAGATAAAAGCATGATAAAAACAATAATTGCAAAATACAATTTTTCAAGTAGCTCTAGTCTCAATATTTAAAAAACAGCAATTGTCATACTTAATAAAAAAAGATAATTTTGAGGAATGCTCTTCCCCATCGTCGTCTACATACAGTTTATAAAGCACCACGTCATATGAAACAAACACTTTGGGTAGAAGTATTTCAGGTTTTGAGCCAGGGGTGAGCAGAGATGGAGGCTTTACTCCGATCACCGTAGTCATAGAGCAGCTCTTCCTCCGCTTCGATGTCCCTGGAAGCCACCAGGATGAGGTGCGGCCTCCCGTCGATGTCATGGAGCTTCGTCTGGCAGTTACCGCTTTTACTGTGGTTGATCAGTCGTCCAAGACGTTTGTTTGTTTCACTTGTGGCATCCACACTGCAACATGTAAACAAACAAATAAAGCTTGGACTGCTACAGACAGGCCATCTAAAATATAATGTAACAAAACATGTCTTACAGTCTAAAATCTAAGGCAAATTATTGCACTTAGGATATCAGCGTTTCTTGTCCGACAGTATTGCAATCTTTGTTTATTTTTCACTCATTTGCTATTTTAAGCGTCTGAGACAGTCCGATCACCATTTGTGACCCATGAAAACTTATCCCCAAAGCTAGAAATCATAGAAGGAATGGAAAACCTGGAGCTGCTCCATAGACTGAACAGGAGACTTCATTTAATGACAAAGAATATTTTTGTACCCAATCAAACTTTATAGTCCAGTTGTGAATCACAGAAGTGAACCGTATCCCCAGAAAATCCGCTCAAGTGCTTATTGAGCTTGACATGATATCAAAACAGTTGAAACTGTAGTTCACTGGTTTCTGGCTTTTCACGAAATATGTTCCAAGTACACGGTTCAACTGCAGAAATGACTGAAATAATAATGAAGTATGAAACTGAGTGGCAATCCCATTTGAAAGTAGTGCCATTTGGACTTACCAGTAGGTTTTACAGCGATACTGGAAGTAGTACATGTAACAGCCTGTTTGGGGATCCTGGGCGTAGTGGGCCTCTTTCCTTTTTGCCTCAGATAGTTCCAGAAGGTCTCCATGATACTCCACAACAAACTCTCCCTTTTTGAAGCCCCTGACGGCAAACACTCCTCTTCCTTTTCCCTCTATGTGTTTGACCTGTCAAGATCCAAAAGCAACAAAGTGTAAAGTGTAAGTGAGTTAGCGAGGGTGCAGGGTGGCGTGACCGCTGACTTTTACTTTCAGATACAGTAACTGAGAGGTGCATTACATTTCTAACATGCTTCTAAATATGGCTTCTTTACACAATTACTGGACAGTCAGTGACCAATTAACCCAGTCAGAGTAGCCTGACATCGCCAGACCAATTCACAAATGCGAATGGGTCTGCAAACTCTCAGTTCGATTTTGATTTCCAGGGTGCTTTCGCAACGGGCGCAGACCAAAATGCCTCTGGACGCAATTGGATAGACCTAAAACCAATCAGAGCAACGACATGTGTGACGTAGCGCTGAGCAAGCTGAACTGAGCTGAGCTGGCGCACCTGTCAGTCATCGTATCAAACCCGCCCCATATTAGATAAATGATTGTGATTGGCCCGACTGGTTTTGTTGGATTAGGGTTGAAATTTTTGTGAAACATGTTTAAACTCATGCCTTTATCAATCATACCTTTACGTCTGAACGCATCATTACTTTTTAGCATAACAGTTACCTCCTTAAAAACTAACTTTAAACAAACAAAAGCAGATAGAGCAAAATTTCATACGAAAAATCCTGCAGTATGTGGTTGATTTATAATTTTCACCCTGAGGAAACTTTAGCTTTGTAACTCAAAGTAGACACCACTGTCTGCCCTGAACTTCCAATCTGATTGGTCAGAAAAAAACAGTATTTCTTTAAAGCCAGACTCCATTGGCTGTGCATATTTTATGCCCTACAGAGAACATAAATTCATACACAGTACTGGATTACTGAGGATGGTTGTGAAGGATAATTGTACAATACGCTACTAAATATTTTTAGCAACAAAACACAGAAGTCTCTGCCAGTAAACTCCAAAGGTCAGTTTTACTGTTACTGGAAAAATGTTTTATTACATACAGAAACGTATTTAACACAATCAAGGATGCTACAGCAATTTCCCCTTTACAATTATGCCTGAAAACCATGGCAACTAGTCGACACCTCCAGGATTTAACCAGCGCTACACGCTACTGTAGCCTGAAGACTTCTCTCAACATCAGTTGGATAATGAGCGCCACCTGGACTCGCTTGCCTGTAGTATAAAGATAGAATAACACTTCCAAACCATGAAATCTTACCTGCAGTCCTTCTTCAATGCCATTCTTTATCAAGTCATCGAGGTGTCTGTGTTCATCGTTCTGTTGAAAGTGAATATTGTGAGAAATTACGTCAGACCTTTTCTGTCATGGCCTAGTTGTATAATCCTGAAATCTTTCAAGATTAAAAAAAAGAATGTTTGCTTTCTCATGCAGCAAAAAATAAATATCTGCAGGTTGGTTGCAAAATGAGGAAATATTAACTGGGTGAAAACTTTCTCGTGCAAACCGTTACTAATATTAGAATATGTCATAACAAGCAAGCATCTTCCATACACACCTTCAGCTCGGCCTTAGTTTTTCTGGAACTCCGTCTGATGGGATAATAGTCTGTGACCTTTCTGTTTTGGGAAGCTTTATCCTCAGTCCTGAAAAAAGGGACAGTATCACAGTGGAAACGTGATTATAACAGTAAGTAGCTGTCAAAAAAAAGACCTGTCATTTTGATAAAACCTTGATTAAAAACTGACGTGTTGGTTTTGTGCACATACTTTTTCACTTTGCCTTTGCGACCAGCTCCACTCTGAGGTTTGGACGCTGAAACTTTGCCGTCTGCTGCAGACCCGGGGTTTGTGTGTGCGGTAGAGTCTTTCTCCTCTGGTTGTACGGTGGTTTGCTCTCTGGACCCGGGACCCTGACGAGCCGTGTCCGAACTCTGCTCTTCTTTGGACTCGCAAATCTCACCGTTTATTTCATTAGGTCTGTCTAAAAATGCGGAAGAAACGACGCAATTTAATTGACACAGCTGCAAGAGCTGAATGGAGAGAATGATGCTCCTTCAGTAAACAGTTAAGTTGTGTCATAAGATAGCGGGTCAGTGAACACTGCTACCATTCACACAAACAGGAAATCTTTCTGGGGTCACTGAAGTCAACTTGGATCTGCTGACCGTCCGGCCAATAATTCAAAAGGTAAACCGCAAAATAGTTGGGAGATTGCATGCAACATAAAATACCAACTAATGGCAAACTGTTGTAGACATTTTAACTGAAGGTGAATGAGATATATACCTTTTTTCAGCTTTGACGTCTCCGCATGAGATTTATCAGATCCATTTCCTTCCGGGATCAGCACACTTGAATTGTCACTCAGAGGGGATCTAGGTTTGCCTGGACTCCATAGACTGTGAAGAGTCGTCTGTGCTTTACATGAGTAATCCTGCAACAAGAGTAGGGTAATTCATTATTTACACCTTGATGCAAAAAAAACCCAAAACATTATTAACCAGTAAACCTATGGCAATGTATACATACAGCTGGCTGTAATCAAGTCAGCATGCAAATATTAACACAATCATAATGAATGTGAGAACTGATGCAACTCGTCCTTAATTCTGAGGCTATGCTCAGGATCAGTCAGGCAGGTAAGTGGCTAATCAGCTGCTCCTCCCACAGGAAGCTGCCTGCAGCTGGACAGGTTTAGGTTACTATGGAGGTTTAAAAGGAAGCTAGGGGTGAATGACACAGAAAACACTGGCAGGAGTTTTTCTTTTTTTTTTTGCTGCTAAATTGGCAAACACGAAGGCTGCAAGAACGGTAAACAAGACAACACACCCTGTTCATCTCTGGTTTGTTTTCTTTTGTCTCCTTCTTTGAGCTGCCTTTATGTTCAGCAGCGTCCTCGGGGTTATTGCGGGTCGTCAGCACATTTTTCCTCCCTTGACGAACACAGCCAAACACATGTTGCACGTTAATCTCATTAAACCAACATTATGCAGAACACTGTTACCGGCTTGCTAGTTAGTAAACAGAGTTGGTCATTAGCTCGCGTTAGCTGCTCCACTAACATTAACTTGAATTGACATGAAACAACTACGGTAACGATACAAAAAAAAAACGTGCACACTTTGCTACCTTTTGCCATTTCAATTCCCCAAATACACGCCAGATAGGACGAGGGGTCTGCTAAATGTTGCCCTCGGTGTTCACCAGCTCTTCACGGTGCAAGTTTAACTATTTCGACGACCAACACCAGCCTTGCTCCTCTGTGAGGCGGAGTGGTGAGCGTGGAGGAATTTAAAAACCCTACTGCTTCTCTGATTGGTTGTTTCATCAATCCTTGCGCGTGGGGACATGATAGCAGCTCTCTCATTGGCCGCTGCTCAAACTGGCACGCTGCCGGTTAGCAGCCAAAAGGTTGCGGGTGCAAATGTGATTACAAGGTCAGCGCACATGAACGTCCCGAGAAACTAGTAAAATACGAGAAAATCATAATTTTCTATGCGAGCTGCTGAGATGTGACGTGATGTGGCGGAGAGAGGAAGCGTCATCCCCCTGCACTGTCCTGAATGCGGCTGGGGCAAGACCTGACCAGCCCACTGAGCATTTGCTGACCTCTAGCGATAAATGGCTGTACCATTCATGCAAATAGGAACTAGATTATTATCCACTTACAGACTACTGTTGAGATGGATATGTTTTAATTCTGTTTTCACTAATATTAAATGAGCCAACAGGGAAATAATCTGTACCTTGATAGTAGCCTACATTCACAGGAAGGCAGTCTAATAATAATGATTAATAAATAATAATACACTAACTCTGCACATGTAAGCAAATGATGCCGTCAAATGTAAAATTTAAACATGCTCTATAGACAGATTGAAAGACTTAATTTTGTGGGTTCACACAATTTCTATATGCAAATTATGAATTCACCACAAAAGCTTTCTTAATATTATAATGAATTAATGTGTATAACAATATAACAGCTACTTTGATTTGAGTCAGATCTGAATGCTGTGTCTCACTGTGTACGGCAACTGGGAAGTCTAGTCAGGTTACAGAGGGGTTGTTAGTGACATGCTATGTGGTCAAAGGTGACCAAGGTTAAGAGTGACTGTCGACTTTGCTACTAAAATTAGTTTTGAGTTTCATAGACTCTTGTCTTTTTTCTCTTGGCAAGTGGAGCAACCATTACAATCCCTTGGGTAGGCTACTGTTAAAAAGGCGACTCACATTTCGTGTGATATAGGTAATCGCCGACTTGCTTGCTGTATATTCTTAACTTGTCCAAGATGCTAGTTTTTGTGCATTCATTGTACTTGATCAATGATGCGTTTCTGCCAAAGTGACTAAAGTATTTTGTATTTTAAAGTATTTTATAGAGAAAATGTATGGCCTTGCTGTTTTCTACAGAGGTTGTATAGCACAGCTGAAGCTGAGCTGGGACAGAAGGTTTGAGGTAGTGCAGCTAAGCATTAAGGTTGCTGGTTCAATCCCTGGCACTAACAGAAGGGTGTTGTCAGACCTTTTTCAAGACAGAAAATCTACTGCATATAGTCACACTTCTTTAATACAACAGAATTTGTGTGCATTACAGCGTGCTGAACAGCATCTGACAATGGGTTAAGTTGGCTCATAGACAGTCTACAGAGGCAAACTAGGCCAACCTTCTTGTCATGATAACAGTTTACAACTACGGATGCGCTGTTGTCTTCATTTCATGTTCCAGCGTTCCTTAATGTTAAACCGTGTCATTCCCTGGTTTTGAATCTGCCAGTGCTTCTTTAAAGAGTCTCTTTTTCTCCAGATTCTCATTTGCCTTCTTCCTCTTCTCTTGTTTCCTCTGCACGGACTCGTTCTTCCTCACAAGGATTTCACTGTCTTCTCCTTTATACGCAATGGAGAACACACACGTGTACA